>JAOTRH010329304.1:0-37202 GCA_034768845.1 Heliamphora exappendiculata
CAATTAATTGTTGAAAAAAATGATTTAAGATCATTTTTAATGTAAACAAAAAATTGGTGGAAGATGGCTTCGAGCCCAATTTTTTTTTTTTTTGGATTTTTTTTTTGTTTGTGGTCTTAAAATCCCGAGGAAGAAAATCTTTACCATAAAATGCAGCACAATTGAAGGTTTGAATTTATCTAGTCATAAACTTAAATAGTTGGCGTCGTCACCTCATATTGAGTTTAGGTGTGTTAGATCTCTCTTTAAAACTATTTTCAAAACAAGCAAAGTAAGATTTAGAAGTTAAGTTTTAAATATTTAACGAAGACAAGGGAATGGTACAAAAATAATTTTTGTTTAGAAAAGGGCATATTAGCTGAACTCAATTCAAAATAACTTTAGTTTTTGTGGAGACTTGATACGCTTTTATTTTATGATTAATTATTTTAACATAATAAATTTATCAAAAATGATTTTTGATGATTATATAGCATATTGTGTGCGGTTGATGTGTATTGAAACACCGAAATAATAATTTATGATAAATTTTCTAATGTCTGAAAATTTTAACCATATAATTTGGACTTAATTAAAATCAATTTGATGATAAATTGGTGGGTGAGAATTTGATTATATATATACAAGTATGGTTTGGAAAGTCTATTTTCTAGAATCTTCAAGACAAGGGAAGGCTTAAAATAAAACAAAGCAAAAAAAAAAAGGGACCCCACCACCACGGGCCCACCAGCTTGCGTCTCTCTTCCTCCTCTTCACCTCTTCTCTTCATTTCCTTGTTTTCCATTCAATATATATAAAGAGCCAATGCATTTATGAACAGTGAAAATTTTTATCCCTTAACAAATGTCTGTTTTATTCTGAATTTTCTTTTATTTATTTATTTATTTATTATTATTTTTCCTGTGTCTACTGTTGGATTAATTAATTAGTTCACTGCATCATTTTAAAAAAAAAAAAATTAGGCTCTAATTGGCAAATATATTTTTTTAGTTTTTTTAGCTAAAAATAAAAGAATAATATGAGGCATTTGGCAAAAGACTAAAAAGTTAAAAAACTAAAAAATTAAATTCAAACACTCATTCTTAAAATATCTTATTCAAACTCTCACTATTTTTAAAAAATAATAATATTTCTCATTCACAACTTATTTACCGTCACTACTATATTCATATAATTGTTATTTTTAACTATATAGAAAGGTAAAAACTGTTTAATTTGAACAAAAAATAAAAGAACTAAATTTTTTCCCAAACAAATCAACTTTAAAAAACTAACTTAGAAGCTAATTTACTAAATATAATATACTTTTAGCTAAATTTAATATTTTGGATAAAATTGTAAAAAAAAAAAAATTAAGCTGCTTGCTAACCGAAGGCTTATTTACTTTCTTTTGTTTTTATTAATGCTTTCATTAAAATAAAAGTTTTTAAATATAAAATTATTTATATAGTTATTTTTTTATATTAAAGTTGACTATACTTTAATCAAAATTTAATTTTTGTATATTTTTTAGTGTCTCTAGTATTGTTGTAAGCTAAAACTCTAAATCAATTAACAATTGTAGATTAAAAATTTATTTTATACAAAATTTCATGCGATTAAAATTATATTTTTTAAAACGTATTTCTAAAAATAAAGAGTTAATACCTAAATTGACCTTTTTATCTTTTTTATTCTTACTATTTTAAAGACTATTTAGAAATAATTTTGATTTTTTTTTAATTTTGTGCTTTCTAAATTTAAAAAATGATAACAGTAACAACATATTCATTATGATAATATAATATTAATTCTATTAATTATTTTTATTTATTATAAAATTTAAATATAATTACAGTTAATTAAACTTTTACATCTATATAATATTTCAGCTCAGTTTTTTCAAATTGTCCCGAGACAAACTAAGTTTGAAGGCCAGGATTGAGCATTTTTCTGATCCAACGGCTTAGCTTCTGCTTCTCAGTTGTGAGTTCCCGCCCACGGTTTTCTCTATTCCGGTGATTTTCATCCGACGGCTGAGAAGGGGCGTGTGAGGCACCGGAACTGAGGACTATTGTTGCTTCTCTCTCACTCACAGATTTCTCTCACCACCGCCTCTCTCTCTCTCTCCCCCTCCGATCGTCTTCGCCATCCCACGGCTTCTCTCTCTCTCTCTCTCTCTCTCTCTCCCCTCCGACGACTGTCGTCTTCGCCATCTCCACACCGACGACTGTCGTCTTCAGCACCGAACGACTGAAATCCCTAGCCTTAACGCCGATCGTCGTCTTCGGCCCCGAACGGACCGTCCTGACGCCGCAGTCCACCGCTGCTCCGACTACGGTATTTTTTTCCCTTCTCTTTCTCCATATCTTTGCTCGATCTGTATTTTCTTGAAGCTCGATCTGTGCTTTCTCAATAATTTGCGCAATGAACCCTAGATCTGTGCTTTCTCTAGAATTTACGCAATTAACCCTTCAGCCTTAAACCATAAATCGTTTCGCATTTCGCAGCTCAAATTTCAGAGAGGGAAGAAAGGACTGCCACAAAACCGACCGGCCACGTTGCCGCCGTCACGCCAACACTGAACACTGAGAAGGTACTCTCTCTCTCTCTCTCTGGGCTTTGATTGCTGAGCAGCTGATTTTTCCACTGTTTTTCTTTCTTAAACTGTAGCAATAGCAAGAAGTGGTCGGGCTTTTAATATATCATGGCTGGTTTGTGGTCACCCTGTTCTTGATCCAGTTCTCACATCAGAAGCGAATAGTTCTCTTGGCATCCTATTGAATTTATTGCGATCAGCCAGTAATCTGCCTAGGCAATTGACAATAGCTGTTGTTACCTGGTGAGTTGTTGCTGACCCGTCTCTCTCTCTCTCGCTCTCTCTTTTTTCCCTTGCACTGCTTAATTTTCCATTCTTTTAAAAGTAGTTCTATTTTGCGCGTGGTATTGTGGGGAACTATTTTTTCTTTTTTGATTTTTTGTTTGTTGATAAAGTGTGAATACGTTAATGAACTCCAAAAGGCTTGCTGAAAGAAGAGGAGACTTTTGACAGTAAACATGAATTTTAAATATTATAGAAAGAGAATAAATCCAATTGTCAGGACAATGGATTTTCAAGTAAATTAAATAGCATGGTAAGAAAAAGAATATTTAGAAGTTATGTGGTATATGATTAAAGTGATTCTAATGACATAAGAATTGGCGAAGATAATTTAAGGGGGAGTTTGCACTGTTGCGTGGCCATGTGCTGCGCATACTATATCTTTGTCTTTGATATATCATACCAAAGACATACTGTACGATACCTATTGCATATTATACCATTTCGACAATGTGAATGACACCATTAATTTGTGTGTTACGTATGAAATGATGAGTATTGTGCCTTTTTAACATTAATCCATACCCAAAATGCATGTATGATTATAGCGGCTAGAGTTGCATGGTATATTGGTATGATTATAGTAGCTAGAGTTGTATGATTATAGCAGCTAGAGTTATATTGGTATCATATTGTTTCCCCTTTCATTTGTACATGTGCCAAGCATGCTTGATACTAATCAATAAGAATGAGTACCTTCTCATTCATTCATGTCATCTCATTCATCTCTGTTTTGAATTCATGAGTGCAGTGATGTTATCTCATTCATCTCTGTTCTGGAAAAATTGCATTGTTTGGTGTACTGTTATGCTAGAATTTGTAATTCGGGTTGTTGGAAAATTACGTTTTTGCATTCATCACTATTTGATGATAGCCATGGCAGCCATGGATCATCACTATTTGGTGTACATATTTTCTTTGTTGATTTTGTTTGTTATTCGAATCATTGTTTAGTTTTGTGTTGTTTGATTCTAGGTTACCAGATGTGACTCTTGTCGGAAACTTTTAATATTAATAGAATAAATTATATATAAATGCAAGTAGGCTTGAGGTGTATGATGTATAGTTTCCAAACCGTTCTTTTTCTTAAAACAAAATCTTGGTTCATATGTCTATGAGTTGGTGGCTGAAGTTGAAATTAGATTGGTTTTAGTTGGCGTTTTATTGCTGTGTGGCGTTTAGTTGGCGTTTATGGTGATGCATATAATCTTATCTTTTAATTTTTGCTAGGAATGAGATCAAGAACATGAGATAAGGCCTCCAGGCTCTATTCCCACTAATGTCCTTATTTTTTGACCAGTCCTATTTCATAGTTAAAGGTAATCTTTGGTTTTCACTAAAATTTATATTGAAAGGTTTATTAAGTTTTTTCTTTTTAAATATTGAATGGGTGTATCTATATTAGCTTTGGTAATACAACTGCATGTGGTTCTAATTTTTCTAAAGAATTATACACGAAAAAAACAATTTTCATGCAACTTTTAATGACCATTTTGATTGAAAGGACAAAAATAATTTTTAGGCAGATATGCAAATGGTTTATGTTGGTGTGAATTCACTAATTCATGGAAATGCTTGATGTAGTATTAGAAAGTGAATTTGGGAGTTTTCTAACATGTTTAGCTTGATATGTATAATAGGTTTGGTTTTTTTGACGTGGTAATTCAAATTCATGAAACTATTATTCCCACTATTTTTAGTGACTTCGTAATTTTTCGTTATTTGGTTGTTTGTTTATGATAATTGCTTGGAAATGCTTTGAGAGGTAATTGATTTTCTTTAATCAGTTGTATCAAAAGTGTCTTTAAGCACTAGATATGTGCTTTGGTGTATTTTACATTGCATAATGAAAAAAACAATCATGAATGACAGCATATCATTCAAAAATCCACCTTTGTTTGAGAATATGGAAATTAACAAAAATTCAAATCACTGCAAAGATTCAATTATTTCTGAAATATCTAAGCACACTTTGACATCAAAATTTACCAACTTACCAATAATAGTGAGTACTCCATATGCATTTACCGTATCAATCCTAACCAGGTATAAGGCCTTATACATAATTATTTGTCATTTATAATCGTGGTTTATGTCGAGTTTGCTATTTTACATCCAAGTTTTATTGAATGATAATATCTCATGTAAAACAGATTTTATTTATGACTTGAGTTAATTAAGAAGCTACTAATGGTAACCACATTCTTTTGTATACATTCCAATAATACAACTATGTTAATATTGATGGCCCACCTAGGAGAAATCTTTTGACTCATAATTGGATAATCTATCTATAGATTGTTAATTTATGTTATGAAAAATGTGGATAAAATTCAATGTTATTCCAGTAATGCAACATTCTATTCAAGTCCTTTGCTCCCAACGAGGATCACATACCTTCTTTTTCTTTACTCTTTTTCTTTGTTTATTTGTTTTTCTTTTTTTTTTTCTTGCATTTTGTTAGTCATAGATAATTTGTTAGGGCGGTGGTGCTGTGAATGTGAGGTAGTGGTGGTGTGTATGCGGTGTAGGTATTTAGGGCGTGTGAGTTTTATTGAGGTTGAGTAGTGGGGGGTTGTGAGTGAGGGGTTATGGGGGAGGATGATGGTGGTGGATGGGAATGAGGGGTTGTGGAAAGTTGGTGGTTGGAGATCATTTAGGATATTTTTTAAAAAATATTTATAAGCCGAATAGGGAGTGTTGTTTTTTCAAATTTTGATGACATTATTTGCATCACACAAAGCTCACTTTTTAATATTTATAAGTTGAATAAGGTTGTGTTATTTTTTAAGATTTTGACGGCATATCTGCATTGTACAAACCCCTCTATGCATATATCCAACACATGAGACGAAAAGTATTCAGCAAGCAAGAGTATTCAACAGATCAAGTCACATATTTATGGGCATAGTAGTTACATATTTATGTACCAACCATGTTAGGCGTATCGATTTTGTCGATTGTTTTTTTTTTAACTTAAAAAGTGGTTTTAATTTACTATTAGAAATTTGGGAGTGCATGCCATTATTTTGCAGAAGTAAAACTTCAAAATCTTAACATTAGAAGTGTTGTTAGGTTTCTAATTCTAGCACTGCAACTTTTCTTAATTTCCTTCATTTATAGTTCTCGGCCATTGCCTATGTCATGGTTTATTGTTTTCTATTTCACCATCTTGCTCACTTCATTGTTAATGAATAAACTATAAAGTACAAATGAATAAATCATAAAACACACTTCATGTCATTTGAATTGATTTTCTTTCAAGTTTAAAATATATAAGAGAATCTCGATGTTTCTTATTCTTTTGTTACGATATGAATAAGAGAATCTCCATGTCATTTGAATTGCTTTTTTTAGACTATTCTTTTTTTGATTGGTGTATGTTATTGATTTGAAACTGGAGGGTTTTAAATGTATGCATGAGAAGTTAGGATGATGTGTGTTTGAGTTATGCCTTTATTGTTGGGATCAAGGCAGAGCCTGTGTATATTGTGTCGTTTGATTTTATTACATATTATTTGGTAAACGGTCAAACCGTTGGATTGTTTGAAAAACAGAAAAACTATTGCTAATTTTTGTATAAAGTTTAATACTTAGAATAATTATTAATTTTTTAAAATTAGTTTATATTATTGATTTCAAACTGGAGTTTTTAAATGTATGCATGAGAAGCTAAAATGGTTTGAATTGAATTGTGATTTTGTTGTTGGATACAGGAGGCTGTGTATATTGTGTTTATTAATTTTATTACAGGTTATTTAGTAAACGGTCAAATTGTTAGATTATTCAAAAATTAAAAATTTTTTTACTAATTTTTTAAATAAAATTTAATACTTAAAATAATTATCAATATATTACATTTTAAAAAATTATTAAAATATACAAATAATTTAAAAAAAATATTAATAATACTTTTACACACGGTAATACCTAGTACATTCATATTACCCACAATGGGACATTGCACGGCCGTCCGCCGCTTTTTACTTGTCTTTAATGCGCGCCGCCTTTTTACTAGTCTTTAATTGAATCATGCATTGGAAGTTAGTGTGAAGGAAGGAGACAAAAATAAATAAATAAATAAATAAGTCTTCGGCGCCTACCCCTTCTCTCACCCCTGCTGCATTCTCATCTTCTTTCTTTTCTGTTTTGGTTTCTGTTGCATCCATGGGAGTATAATCTCAAGATTGGCTCTTGGCTTTTTCTAGGAGGCTTGAGAAGTTAGTAATTGAGTGGAACAAAAACCAAACAAAACCCATGTTTTTTTCCCTGTTTCGGTGCTAGCTCCTTTTTTCCCCCCCTAACTTCTCTGTTTTTCTTTTGGTTTCATGGATTGAATCCAAGTCTCAATTCCCATTTGGCCTCAATAATGAGTGGGTCTACACAAGAATTTAAGGCACCAAACAGACCCCTAGCCCCACCCCAGCCTGCGCCTCCCCTGTTTGTTTTCTTCTTTCCGTTTCTTCTCCATGTTCGGCCATGGATGGAGCTTCAAGCTCCAACTTTTGGGTCTCTTAAAAATTAATGGGTTAGACACCTAAATTGGAAACTGTCAAGTGGGAAACAAGATCTACTCAACTGAAGGATCAATTTGCATCATCAAATAGCCAAATTCCCTGAGGTGCCGAACCACCAAGGGTTTTGGTTTTTGGCGAAATTTGAAGTTTGGAGGCTCAAGGAGGTAGAATTTAGACTAAATTGGGTATTGATTTGTGTTGATCTTATTTGATTAGTTCATGAAACCCTAAATTACTAGGAGTTTAATCAAGATTTTAGCTAAATTATGGGTTGTGGAATTTGGAGTTTATGGTAATTGATAGATTCTATGAAATTGAAACTCAATACTATTAGTTAAATTGATTTAACTTGTTTGTTTGGGGTTTAGTGGGTTAAACACCATAATCCAACTTACGATTTCCCTTAATTTTATCAAATTTTAGTGTAGATGACTTGTTCTCAAGAAAGTTGGACAAGGTGTTGGTATATGGAACTTGTAATCATGTGTTGAAACCATGTAACTTAAAAACTTATGATTTGAGGAGTAAGGTTTTGACTAGTTTACATAATATGGATGATTGTATGTGTGAACCTTAATAATTAATTAAGTGTAATATACTAATTTCATGAAGAATGATTTTGAATTAATGGATTTGGGTCTTGGTGTTGGATATTTGTACAAGTGGATTGCTGAACTATGAATTTGAATAAGCTCCTAAATTTGTTATATGAAAAAGGGTAGTTAACTTACATTGTGAGTTTTAGTACGTGAGTTCATTATGATTATGTTTAATCTTGGTATAAAGTAATGTAATTGGGTGATATTTTGGTTTTAACTCAAAACTTGGTGAACTACTAGTGAGTGGCAAAATTTATAGTTTAGATTGTGGAACTTGAAATTGATTGAAATTTGGATGTTGCTAACTACGTTGTTATATGCCTCACCCGCCAACAAGTCAATGCCGAACACCAAAAGCTTGGAGGAACTCTGGAACCCTTAGAGATACTTGAATGGAAATTGGGGCACATAACTATGGACTTCGTCATGGGACTACTAAGGTCACCCCAAGGACACGATGGCATTTAGGTTATAGTTGATCGCTTCACGAATACAGCTCATTTCTTACCAATTGAACCTTCTGATACGTTGGAGACGTTAAGTTGAAAATACATACAAGAGATTGTACTCCTACACGATATACCAGTTTCCATTGTGTTTGATCGAGATTCACATTTTACATCCTAGTTTTGGCAAAGTCTACAAACTGCCTTGGGAACATAACTTCGTTTTAGCACCGCGTTTCACCCACAGATTGAAGGGCAATTCGAGTGCACGATCCAAACCCTCGAAGACATGCTTAGAACTTGTGTGATGGATTTTAAAGGAAGTTGGGAGAAGCACCTACTATTAGTTGAGTTTGCATACAGCAACAGTTACCAAGTTAGTATCAGTATGCCACCATTCCTAGCACTATATAGACAACCCTACAAATCACTGGGGTGCTTGATAGAGACTGAAGAAACACACCTTTTGGGATCCGGCCTTGTGCAAGAAACAATCGAGAAGATCAAGTTGATTTAGCAACGCCTCGTCACTGCGCAAAGCTGATAGAAAAATTATGTGAACCAATGACTAAGACCTCTTGAATTCAATGTAGGAGACCACGTATTTATGAGAATCTAACCACGTCGTGGGATTATACACTTTGAGAAGAAGGAAAATTTGTCACCTCGATTTGTCGACCCTTTTGAGATCCTATCAAAGGTCAGAGTAGTAGTCTATCACCTAACCCTGCCACCTAAGCTGGCAAGTATCCATAACGTATTTCACATATCAATGTTGCAAAAGTATGAGCCTGACCCTGCCCACACTCTTAATTAGGATGAGATCCAAATCGATGATGACCCAACCTTTGAAGAGATACTAATAAAGATTCTTGACCATCGCCATAAAGTACTAAGAGGAAAGATGATTCCACTCGTGCGCGTGTTATGGTGACAACAAGGAGTATAAGAGTCAACTTGGGAACGAGAACATGCTTTTCGCGAACGAAGATGCAATATGAAATTTCGAGAATGAAATTTATTATAAGGGAGTTAGAATGTGAGGGCCTGACTCTTTTTTTTTTGTGATTACAATTGGGGGAGGGAGTGCCGGGGTTTGAACCCCATTTGGGCGAAGACCTCTTAGAACGCCTTCCACATAGACTAGGGGCTTCCTCGTGAGGGCCCAACTCTTAGATACATGTTTAGTGTCGGCAAAATGGTTAATCAAATTTGGGTTACAACGTAATTAGAACCCTAGAAAGCTAATCTAGAGCCGAGATCTAAAACCAAAATCCAAAAACATGGTAGTGATTTCCCAACCCAAAAAATTCTATAATAAATATCTAAAAACCCTAAATTCTCATATAATAATGATAATAAAAACTAAATAAATAAATAGTGAATAATAATGGTTATAATAACAATGATAATCAGTAATAATAATGCTGATCATAATATTAAATTACAATACCTATAAAATAAATTTATAAAACCAAATTAAATTACGCCATCATAACAAATCCACCAACACATTCTCTCTAATACATAATTAGAGTTTAAGTGCGAAAGTATTAATAATCATGATATATGAGAAACGCTTCTATTCAATTCAATATTTAGATTGGATTGGTCTAATTTAGCTATTTTGGGCCCGAAATGGGCTAACTTTGATAATTCGAATTGATTATTTTAATATTTTCAATGTATAAGTCATATGTGTGAAAAGTCAAATTGATAGAACATCGTTAATTATTTAAACAAATGACATTTTTATGAAAAAAAATGAACGCCGTTTATACTTCACATATATTAATTTAAACACAATTGCGACTTGTTTAGATATTTAGTAATATCTAATTAACTTAATTTTTTGAATAAATATTATACATAGTGGGAACATTCCAACGATTTTTGCTTATAGCTATAGTTAGTTGTTAATAAAATAAACGCCTTAATAATCAAAATAAACTTATATTGAGTTCAAAATGGGTAAACTGAATTGGTCTAGTTCATTGTTGGACTAGATACAAGAAGGATTCATTAAAAAATATCAAAGTTAAAAACACGCTTAATACCTAGCTTCGTATTATATTAATCTTAATTAGTAAAAATTAATGCTAAGCCAAAAATAGAGAAAAAATTTGTTATAATTTTGGAATAATTACACTTACCTCTAATGAGATTTAAGCTTATTACAAGAATTTTTCGGTGGTATTTGAAATTATACTGTCCTTTCTTTTGCTTTACTTTTGTATTTTACTTTAACCATTTTGTTAGTTAATTGTTAGTTGACTGAACGTTGACTGATTTTATAATTAAATATTTTAATTTTTTTTCTCATTTTACCTTTACTTTCCATTTTCTTACCATCCCATGAACAACAAACTGGACAGACATCTCTGTGTATATATATATATATATATATATATATATATATATATATTATAGGAAGGCTACTTCTATTGTTAACTACTTGCTTTTTTAGTGGTTGTTTTGGTTTATTTATCTATGATGTTGTTGGTTTATTATCATTTTTAAATTTGACTCATTTCTTGGGCACTGGCCTAACCAAATTCAATCCATTCAATGAATTTCACAAATTTCTTTCCTTAGATCCCTCAAACGGAACCTCTTCTATTTCATTAGTCATTGATTTACCCTTCTTCTTGTAAAATGATTTCTCAACTTCAAGTTAAGAAACATCAGGGTTTAATTTTCTACCCATTAGCTGAAGCAAACAAATACCACCAATGCTTAGATGGATTAATCAAAACGAACATAACCAGAATGTATTGAATATATATATACACTTATTCAACGTACACCACCGGCGACCCCCCTCCCCCTCTTGTCTCGTCTCTCGCCGTTGTACGCCACCGGTGTTCTCGTCTCTCTCCTCTCTGTACAACGTCGCCGTTGTACACTACCGGAGAGAAAATGTGTTTGTGTGTGTAATGTATATATATACGACGCTCTTTGCTCCTGTGCCAGAGTTAATGACTCATCGATCATTTTGATTAGAGCGATGATCAACGACTCGGCGTGCGAAACTCAAACCCTGCCTGCAGTGACCCCCTAACTCATCTTGATCTGAAACCAAATCACTTCGATTTTGCACACACACATTCTAATGATGGCACGATCACCGGAGTTGGGGCGCCGTCGGTGAGGTGACGCCGGCAGTGGGTGGTTGATTTTTTATACGAAGAAGAATGGATGTGAAGGAAAATGGTTGATTTTTTAGGGTTGATTTTAAGGCAAATGAAGAAGAAGAAGAATGAATGTGAAAATAAGGGTAAAATAGTAAAATTTTATTTTTCGTTAATGACGTCAATTTGATAAGTCTAACAGGGGAGGGTAGTATAATTTCAAAAATCATAAGGAGGTTTCAGTAATAAGTTTAAATATCAAGGGAAGTAAGTGTAATTATTTTTATAATTTTATATTTTTATGAATTTTTAAAATTATAGTTATATTGTGAATCAACATAGATAAAAAATTATATATGCTTAGCCATCTATTTGGGATGATGTCTGTTAATGTGTTTTTTTTTCTTATTTTTAAGATTTTTCATATTATATTAATCTTAATCGATGAAAATTAATGCTAAATCAAAATATAGAAAAAATTATTATAATATTAAGTTTTTGAATTTTTTTTTAAAATTACAGTTTTGTTGTGAATCAACACAAAGAATTATTTAAGTTTAGCCCTATACTTGGGATGACTTTTTCCAAAATGTTTTTTTTTTGTATTTTAAAAATTTTTAATAGTTTTTTAAAGTTTTTTATTTTATTTTATAATTACACATAACAAGATAAATACAAAAAAGATGTCTATTTAAGGTGAAATAAATAGATTTTTATTTTTTTTCATTTACCTGTTAAATTTTTTTATTAATAAATTCTATCATGTTATAATTTTTTTAATAGATTTATTATCATGTGCCAGCATTATCATACCCTAATTTTTATTTTAAGGAAATCGTTTGTTAATTTGTAGATTTAGTCAAATAATTAATATACTTATTTAAGTTCATTAATATTATTTATAATTAAGTAATATTAAATTATTCAATATAATTGGTTATATATTTTTTTGTGATAAATGATTTAAATATATATAATTGAATTTATAGTTGTTCATTAATATATTTTATAATAAAAAAATAAATAAAATTAACTTGGAACGAACAATAAGCGGTAAATGAGTCGGTAACGGAACAGTTTTAAGGAAGTTGAGGTTTTAGGTTTAATTCTTTCTAATCTCTTCTAATTACTTATTTAAAATATTTAAATATTGATCATTGTGAGAGAAAGAAATACATATGGAAGCGGAGGTTTATATTTCTCATCATTAAAAAAAACACCTTAACATTTATGTTATTTTATTTTATAGAATAGATTTTTTTTTAATTTGATTTTTTGTTACAAAAATTATTGTCACTAAAAAATTATCAATTTCTAAATACCATTATCGTCACTAAAAATTATATTTTAAAGTTTTTAAATATTATCTTTAGTGACGAGTAGTGTTTGTATTCATTTAGTTAATTTGTCACAAAAAGTGATTATTTAGTAATAATTCCTCTTTCGTTACTAATATTACACATTTTTGTGATGAGATTTATAAGTTGTCACTATATAGTTTTAGTTACGGATTTTTAATGATAATTTTGTGACGACTCATTAATTGTCACTAAAAGTATTTAATGACAAAAAATAATTTTTTTATGATAATTTTTAATTGTTAATAATTATCGATTTTCTTGTAGTATGAACAACGAACATAAACAACTCACAACCCTAAAAATCTCATTTTTTCTAAAACCAAACAAATAATGCATTTTTTAAACTTGCTAATAACCAAATTAGTTAATAGAAATTATTTGTTATTTTGATATATTTTCAAACTCGCAGGGCATTTTGAAAATATGAAAATTCATACTGCTTCATTATGAGAGAGATGCCAAGTGGGTGTTTCCTATTTATAAAATAATATAGATTAATGAGTCAAACTTAAAACTCAGTATGTTAGCTTCAAAAAAATTGTGATGGTTTGTCCAATTAGAAATAATTAGCAATCCACTAATAATTAAAGGATTAAATTTAAAAAATATTTTTAAGGTTCCTTAATTATGGAAAAATTAAATGTTCTTTAAACTGGAAAATTTTAAAAGTGTATATTTAAACTTCTTAACTATTTAGTTTGTATTATTTTCGCTTCTCTAATTGGAGAGTATTTATTATGCGATATTTTTAGAATTAAGGAATTTGAATATACAATTTTAAAAATAAAGAGATAAAACAATACTCATGATAATTGATGAGGTGCCTTGTGTAATTAACTGCAGAAACTATTTTTTCAAGTTAAGTCGCATTAATTTCTAAGATGGTAATTATTATTATTATTATTATTATTAGTAGTAGTAGTAGTAGTAGTAGCGTAAATTATACTGACTACTTCTCTGATTTTTGACATAAATAGAATATTTTTTTGTGGTTTCTAAAATGTTATAATTTCTCATTAGATTTAATTTTTACATCAAATTAGTCTAACTGTAAAGTTTTTGTTGTACTGTTTCTTGTTTGATGTATTTTTCGAATAATTTTTTATGATGTAATCCGTTTATTACGTAGAACTCGTCGAGTTTGTTTCGCATGCGAAATTTTAGATTTATCTGATACCTGTAACTAAATAATTGAGTAACATTTGTTTAATAATATTTTTTAAAATTATAATTTTTATTTGTTTATTTATAAAATAATATTAGGAGATCTTATTCAATAATTTAGTTACAGATATTGGATGAATCTGAATTTTAACATGCTAAATAAACTTGAAGAGTTCTACGTAATGAACGGATTGAATCATAAAAATTTATTCGAAAAACGCGTCAAATAAATCGCAGTTGATCGAAAATTTAATAGTTGGACTAATTTGATACAAAAATTAAACTTGAAAAGAAGTTAGTGATATTTCAAAAAGCACATGGGAGATTTCTATTTTTGTTACAAAAAGAGGGCTGGTAAGTGTAATTTACCTTTATTATTATTGATGGGAGTTGGCTAAAAAACGTAAACCTGAACCATGGCCTAAGAGCCAGCCCTAAAGGAGTGAACTGGAAAGCTAACCCTAGAGGCCCGAGCCGGGGCAGTCAGGACGCCTACCTCAGAACTTAAGGTCAGATCAGTCCAACCTATTAAGTTCCGCTGAATGCAATTTGAAAGTCTTGGCCGAGGCAAGAGTGCATTAAGTGTAATGGGACAGTCGAACTCAAAGTATCGCCTCTGTACATTCATGCATTGAATAATAATTGACACGACACGAAGCAGTTGGTTGATTCGTTGGCGTCACAGACAGTTCTTTAAGGAAAAAAGAGGAGTTTCATCAGAAACAAGCTTGGGGAGTCACTCATTTCGTACAAAACAAAAACGCGAGAAATTATCAATTTCTTGCCAAATTTCGCATGACTTCAATATAAAAATCGAACTCAAATGCAAGGTACGGAGATAACTTTTTTTTTACAAAAATTTTGTTAAATTCATTTCAGAATCTTAAATGCGTTTTATACAGTCAATTGACTTAAGTATCGAATGGAAGTTTTCTGATTAAGCCTGTCGGTTAGTTTTATTTTTATTTTTTTGTGTTAAAATAATTAAATTATCGATTCCGAGGACTTAGGTCTAATTTTTTTATTTTCTTAACAATCAATCTCACCCCTGCAAAATCAGCTTGCATAATAATAATTACTATTATCATTATAATGGTTATTGTTATTATTATTATTGGCGGCATGACATTGGCATGGGAACCTTACAACTTCGTTTTGTAATACTCATACCTGTCTGGGACCCATTGGAAATAGAGTCCAGTACGTTCTTTGAGCAAATCATATTATTTTATCATATTTAATAAATTTATAAAATAACAAAAGTTGATAATGACATCCTACCCATTGGATGTGGGGAGATTGACAGCGACAATTACATTAAAATGGTAGGTAACGCGAATAATGTCACCAGAAAGATAGTTAAGATTTTATAACTGTAATAAATATTATTTTATTTTATTTTAAAATATAATTACATTTTAAATTATAATTCTAATTACACTAAACTACTCTCATTGGAAAAATGCTTTGTGGTTAGTTGTAATTTATTAAAAAATTATTAAATATTTTTAAAATACTATATAAATGATAATACGTGGTATTTTTGACAAATAATAATGGGCATAAAATATTTTAAAATAATAATTTTACATTATATTACATGTTGGAGGCAAATGCTTAAATTTCTATTTTTATTAAAGTTTAACTAAATATAATAATAAAAATTATTTAAAAAAATAACAAGAAAGCAAAGGGGAATGAAACTAATAATGACCACGAAAAAGATTACATGTCATGATAATCAACCTTTAATTTGAATTAAAATTAATAAAATAAATTATATAGGACCCTGTGAGTCACTTTCTTTTTTGAAACACAACTTCAGTATCCAACCCGAACCCATCAATGGCCCGAACCCGAACTAAGTCCGACCGGCGAAACAACGACTTCAACGGTCTGATACTGTACAAATCATTAGCCGAGTACTTATCCGCCCGCTTAGAAACCGCCACGTGTAATACACAGACCCCGCCAGGCTTCAGCGTCCGTTCGATCTCCCCAACAAACCGGGTCGGGTACAGCGCATGGTCGAACACGTTGGAGAACTCGAAGTCGAAAGTCTCGTTGTCGAACGGCTGGTGATGGAAGTCGCCCCGGAGAACCAGGGGCGGGTACGGGACTAGGTCAATCCCCACCGAGTCGGATACTCCGACCCTCCTCAACGCTTCCACCTCCTGACCAACCCGAGCCCCGATACAGAGAGCCTTCGAGTCGTTGAAGAGGAAGCGCTTTTCCTTCAGTTCAGCGAAGAAGGCGGCGAAGACTTGAATCTTTCGGTCCCAGTCTCGGGAGGTCCATACTTTCCGGAGCTTCGGGTTTAGGGTTTTGTTGAGCTGGCGGTTTATGTAGGATTCGTAGGAGGTGTAGCCGGGTCGGATTCGGAGCTCGTCGGAGGAGGGTGGCGGGTGATGGGTAGTGGTTTGACGGCGGGATTGGAGGGAGAAGAAGAGGAAGAATGTGGCGGAGAGGAGGAGAGAGAGAGTGAAACATTTGGTTACGAGAAGTTTGGCTTGGGTGCTTTTCATGTCTGTAAATGCATGAAAAGCAACTCCCATCTCTCTCTCTTTCTCTCTCGGCGAGTATAACTATAGATGTATGTATCTTAATTTAGGGTTTTGTTAGAAGGGTTTGAATTGATACAGAGAGAGAGAGAGAGAGAGAGAGAGAGAGAGAGAGAGACTATTGAACACCGGGTGTTTAGTGCGCATGCAAACGTCAAAGTGGGAGTTGTTGATTCGCATAATTAGGTTCTATTTTTTTTTGTTGTTTTTTCGTTTTCGTTAGGTAAACAATAATTGAGTTTGACAATTACCACAATTAATGTGGGCCGGACCCAGACGTAGTGGGTTCAGAGTAATTATTTATTAGTATATTTCTGCTGTATAAAAAAATTTTAATAATTTTGAAATACTATGCTGCATTATTTTTGTTATTTTATTTAATTATATAATAAAAAATATTATTTATAGAATAATATTAATTTATTTTTGTTAGATAAATAAGATAAAAATAATTCATTTAATATACGTAGCACATAGTCATTTGTTGCGATTGGATGAACAAAAAAATATTTTGAAAGTATATATTGAATAGTGAAATTTAACTTAACAGACCTTAATCAATTAATTGTGAGGTAAGACATGTGGATTCTTCTTCACCAGTCAACTCCATGCAAAGCCATTTGTTCTATTAATTCCAGGCAAACATGCCCTTTGATGTCCTTGTTATCCAACCTCTCATCTTTAAACTACCTGTAACTTTGCATCAAATCATTCCTAACACCTGTGTTAGTTGTTATTCGATGTACAGAGAAACATTTCAATTGGCTTTTCCCAATTGTATCTTAAACATTTGGAATCTCTAAACTTGCTACAAGTACACTTGCTCATCATCATAATTTTTTATGAGTTATGTTGTGTTTACATTTAACGTGAATATAATAAAATTTTAAAAAAATTATATTTATATTTGTAGGTTGAGATACAAGTTGACTTGCTTAATTTTGGTATTTCAAAACATGATTTGGTTAAGAGACTTTTGATTATTACGGATCCATTGTATGAAGTAGATAAAATACCATTGGATTCATGTTATTGTCAAGTATTTATTAAAAAGTAAAGAAACCTAATGTCTGTTTGAAAAGGTCTCACAAAAGGATTAACACAGTTATAGAAGCTATTGGCCGACATGCTGTTTGACGATATTGCGATGTATATTGCAACCTAATTCTAGTAGTTCATGTATATATA
The DNA here is from genome assembly GCA_034768845.1 of Heliamphora exappendiculata. Classification (NCBI taxonomy): domain Eukaryota; kingdom Viridiplantae; phylum Streptophyta; class Magnoliopsida; order Ericales; family Sarraceniaceae; genus Heliamphora; species Heliamphora exappendiculata. Next base: position 17,828 of record JAOTRH010329304.1, read on the forward strand.
CGTGTATTGTATGATTTAAAAACTTTTCATGTCTCAAAATAATTTTAATTATTTTTCAGGTATTGAAAAAGAAAAAAGATAAAGTGATAGTGGGGCAAAAAACAACTATTGATGATTTCATGTTTTGATGGGTTTAGCCTACGTTTCTTTAATAGGTTCTGGAAGATAATCAAGGAGGATATAGTGTTGAGGATTAGAACGCGATAACTAATCCCGCCCAAGATCAATTGGAATCACACGAACACGGAATAAACAACGAAGAGGAGAGAAAAAGAGACAATCGCACGCACAAACACAAGATTTGCGTGGTTTGGCAAGTTGTGCCTACGTCCACGGGATCACACACTTCATTATTGATTGGAGATTACAAAAGAAAAAAGGAGTCTAAGAGAGAGTTTACAGAAGAACAGAAGTTAAAACATAAAAACACCACACACGACGGCTGCAACTCTAGCAGCTTATAAAGTCATTCCCGCACAGACGGATCGATCGGTCTCATAGACGGATCGATCGGTCTACCAAGCGGTCTTGCACTGCACTCGATTTCTCGCCTGCAGAGATTACCGATCGATTTGTTTAAACCAACGATCGATCGATCTAACCCAAAATAGATTTTTCTTCATATCTCAACAATTCTCCCACTTGAAGTAAACCACTCCAAGCCTCGAGAAATCTCATCAGCTTCATCAACACCTTGAAACCACCAACATAACCACTCAAACCTGTGTGACCCAACCTCCTGTCTTCTATCCCTGAAGACCAACAGAAGCTAAACTGTGACTCAGCTTCTCCACTGTCACAATCTTTGTGATCATGTCTGCAGGATTGTCGTTCGTATGAACATTCTCCAAATTGAACTGTCCATCTTCCAGTTGAGACCGAATAAAATGATACTTAATATCAATATGTTTGGTCCTTGAATGAAATGTCGAGTTCTTTGCTAGGTGTATAGCACTCTGACTGTCGCTATACAACTGACACATGTCCTGACCTTTTTCCAATTCTTTCAAGAAACCCTTTAGCCAAATTAGCTCTTTACACGTTTCAGTGGTTGCGACATATTCTGCCTCAGTTGTGGAGATTGTCATTATCTTTTGCAATATGGAAACCCAGCTTACTGCTGCACTGCCCAGGGTAAACACATACCGCATTGTACTTTTCCTGCTGTCAATGTCCCCAACTAGGTCTGAATCCACGAACCCTTTCAGTTGAATCCCCGAGCCCTCGTAACACAAAGCATATCCCGTGGTACCCCTGAGATACCTCAGAATCCACTTCACTGCTTCCCAGTGTTCCTTGCCCGGATTTGACATGAATCTGCTCACAACTCCCACGGCATGGGCAATATCCGGTCTCGTGCAGGTCATGGCATACATCAAGCTATCTACAGTTGATGCGTACGGTACCTTTGCCATGTAGTTCCTGTCTTCGTCTGTTACAGTTCCCTGTTCCTTTGAGAGTCTGAAGTGACTTCCCAAAGGTGTGCTAACTGATTTAGCACCTTCCATGTTGAAACGCAGCAAGACCTTTTCAACATACTCTGACTGCGAAAGTCTTAATTTCTGACTCTTTCTGTCCCTGCTGATTCTCATCCCGAGTATCCGTTTGGCTTCTCCTAAATCTTTCATAGCGAATTCCTGGGATAGCTGTGCTTTGAGATTCACAATCTCATTCATGCTAGAGCCTGCAATCAGCATGTCATCTACGTACAGTAAAAGAATCATATACGAGTTGTTAAACCTCTTGATATAGCAGCAATGGTCACCATGGCATCTGCTGAACCCTGTATCTGCCATAAAGCTGTCAAACCACTTGTACCACTGCCTAGGAGCCTGTTTCAATCCATACAAGCTTTTCTTCAGCCTACACACCATGTCTTCCTTCATTTTGACCGAATACCCCTGTGGCTGCGGCATATAGATCTCTTCCTCCAGGTCACCGTGGAGAAAAGCTGTCTTGACATCTAGCTGCTCCAGATGCAAGTCTTCTGTAGCCACTATACTCAGAACGGTCCTGATGGTGGATATTTTCACAACTGGTGAAAATATCTCTGTGTAGTCAATTCCTGGCTTCTACTGAAAACCCTTGACTACCAGTCTCGCCTTATACCGCTTGCTACCATCAGCTTCTTCTTTAAGCCTGTAGACCCACTTGTTATGCAGTGCTGACTTACTCTTGGGCAACTGAACCAGATCCCAAGTCTTGTTGGATGACAGAGATTGCATCTCTTCATCCATTGCATGCTCCTACTCACTCTTTGCCTCTGTCTGCAAAGCCTCTTCAAAGCATCCGGTTCACCACTGTTTGTCAACAGCAGGTAATGCAATGAAGGTGAGTATCTAACTGTAGGTCTGCTGACTCTAGTAGACGTCCTGATTATGGGAGTCTGTGGTTCTGACTGTGGAGTTGACTGTCCGTTCACATCCTGGGGTTTCAAGACTTTGCTAGACGATCTCTCAAACTCAGTATAGTCTGACTCGTCTACTGTCTCATTCTTCTGATCTTGTCTATTTTTATACAAGACAGACTCGTTGAAAACCACATCCACACTCCTCACTACTTTTCTGCTTTCTGGATCCCACAACCTATAACCGTAGCTATTAGTACCATAGCCCACAAACACACATTTTCGAGACTTGGGGTCTAACTTCCCCCGATTTTCTGACTCAACATGTACATAGGCTATGCAACCAAAAATACGTAAGTGAGAAATCTTTATCCCTTTCTTAGTCCAAGCTTTTTCTGGTAAACCAAAATTCAGTGCAACTAAAGGCCCCCTGTTAATCAAGTATGCTACTGTGTTCACTGCATCTACCCAGAATTGCTTTGGCAACCTGGTATGTAACCTCATACTCCGGGCACGCTCCATGATCGTCCTGTTCATGCGTTCTGTCACTCCATTTTGTCTCGGTTTCATCGGAACAGTTTTCAGTCTCCTGATTCCGTTAGCTGCACAATAATCTTCAAATTCCTTGCTGCAATACTCGTCGCCGTTATCAGACTTTAGACACTTTAGTTTCAGACTTGTCTCATTTTTCACAGATGCCTTCGGTTCTTGAAAATTCTAAACTCGTCTGATTTATTCTTACAAAAGTAAATCCATAACTTTCTGGTAGCATCATCAATGAAAGTTACAAAATACCTTGAGCTACCGATAGAGGGTATCTGAATAGGTCCACATACATCTGTATGCACCAGTTCCAATCTGTCTGATTTTGGAGTCTTCACCTGCTTTGTAAAGCTGACCCTTTTCTGTTTTCTAAAGACGCAATCTTCACAAAACTCCAAGTCCATTGACTCAATACTCAGTAGCTTCCCTTTCTGTGCCAGAACTCCCATCCCCTTTTCACTCATGTGATCGAGACGCCTATGCCACGTGCTGGTGCCTCCTTTTGATGCTGCCACTGTTATGCTACTGTAAGAATTCGAGAATACATACAGTGTACCCTCCTTCTTCCCTCGAGCCAACACTAATGACCCTTTGCTCATCTTCCAGAAATCTCTCCCAAAAGTCGTCACGATTTCAGATTATGACAATTGGCCTACTGAGATCAAATTTCTCATTAGACTTGGCACGTGTCTAACATCTTTCAGCTTCAGTACTGTACCGTTGGCTTGTGTGATCTGTACTTCACCCTTCCCAACTATACTGCAATCCTCGTCGTCTCCCAGATAGACATTTTCAAAATTTTTCTTCACATACCCATGAAGTATATCCATGCGGGGAGTGGCCTGGAATGACGCTCCCGAGTCAACAATCCATGATTCAGTTCGCCAATCCAATGCCAAATCAAAACATATGTATTTTCCTCATCAGAAACATTAACAGTTGCCTTACCACCTTGATTTGTGTCGTCGCGCTGCTTTCTCGGAGCTTTATAGTCCCTTTTGAGATGACCTTTCTGTCCACAGTTCCAACATCCTGCTGACTTCTCCCGAGTCTGCGATTTACCCCGTGATTTGGATTTGTGATTTTCTCGGCCCCTTTGATTCTTTCTATCTGTCTTTCTCCCTCTACCATCGGCGTTCAACATTGACTCTGATGTTGATCATTCACCCGTTGATCTGCGGCGTGATTCCTCCCCAAAGATGAAACCTGCAACCTCCTCCAACTTTAACTTGGACGAGGAGTTGCTAACTACGACAACCAAGCCGCTCTAGCTTTCTGGTAAGCTGGACAGGAAAGAGCTAAGGCTCTAACCTCATCATCAAAATTGATTCCAACTGACTCAAACTGGTTTACAATGGAGTTGAACTCGTTGAGATGCTCCACTATAATAGCATTGTCTGCCATCCTCAGATTGAATAGCCTCTTCATCAGATATAGCTTATTTGAGGCGGAGGGCTGATCATACATCTTTTCCAACGCCGCCAGCAAGCCTGCTGTTGTCTTCTCCTTTGCGATATTGGAGATCGCCGATGGTGCGAGACTCAGTCGCACGGTCCTCAACGCTTTTTGATCGAATATCTCCCATTCGGTCTGTGTCATCTTCTCCGGTTTTTTCCCAAACAGCGGTTGGAACAGGTCCTTCTGATACAGAACGTCCTTGATCTGCATCCTCCAAAGGGCAAAGTTCGAACCATTGAACTTCTCGGTCTTGATCTTCCCGTCGTCTGCCATGTTGTGATCTTTACCCTCCTAACTCGGAACTCTGATACCAGTTGTTGGGGATTAGAACGCGATAACTAATCCCACCCAAAATCAATCGGAATCACACAAACACGGAATAAACAATGAAGAGGAGAGAAAGAGAGACAATCGAACGCACAAACACAAGATTTATGTGGTTCGACAAGTTGTGTCTACGTCCACGGGATCACACACTTCACTATTGATTGGAGGTTACAAAAGAAGAAGAGAGTCTAGGAGAGAGTTTACAAAAGAACAGAAGTTAAAACATAAAAACACCACACACGGCGGCTGCAACCCTAGCAGCTTATAAAGTCATTCCTGCACAGACGGATCGATCGGTCTAAAGACGGATCGATCTGTCTATTAAGCGGTCTTGCACTGCACTCGGTTTCTCGCCTACAGAGATGACCGATCGATCGGTTTAAACCACCGATTGATCGATCTAACCCAAAACAGGATTTTTCTTTACATCTCAACATATGGTTGGGTACGTTTTTCCAAGGGTTGCACTGTCATGGGAGGCTTCTAAGGTCTTTGCATTCTTCTTTTATCACCTTTATACCTAAGGTTGAGTGCGCACAATCACTGAGTATAGACCCATTAGTTTGGTGGGATTGATCAGTGTACAAATCTTAGCCAAAGTTCTAGCAATAAGGCTGAAAAGGGTGATGAGCCAAGTGGTTGACGAGAAAAAAAATTCCTTTATAGTGGGAGACGCATCATTGATGGGATTCTCATTGTTAATGAAATTATTGATGATTAGAAGATGAAAAAGAAGGAAGGGATCATATTGAAGTTGGGTTTTGAGAAAGCCTACGATTGTGTTAGTTAGGGTTATTTGCTCAAGATCATGGATTCTATGGGTTTAGGGCAAAAATGGTGCATATAGATAAATGAAAGTATTTCTACCCTCTCAGTAGCTGTTCTAGTTAATGGATCCCCAACTAGTCACTTTAAATTGGAAAGAGGATTAAGGAAAGGGGATGCCCTTTCCCCTTTTCTGTTCAATTTGGTAGTAGAAGGCCTTAATGCTATGCTAAACAAAGCAACAAATTTAGGCATGCTAAGTGGAACTGAAGTGGGTAACCTAGGTCTAAGACTCAGTTGTTTACAATTTGTAGATGACACCCTCATTTTCTACAAACCAGTGGCTCAAGAGATATATCACATTAAAAGAATTCTCAAGGGTTTCGAGCTAGCTTCTAGGTTGAAAGTTAACTTCACAAAAACTTGGTTTATGGTGTTGGTGTGTCTGAACCTACTCTTCTTTCCTTAGCTACTCTGCTTCGATGCAAGGAGGGGTGCCTACCCATGACACACCTTGGATTATCAGTGGATACCGATCCAATACTTGCTAGAAGTTGGGATCCTTTGATTGTGAAATTTAAAAAGTGGTTAGTACCTTGGAAGAGGAAGTATTTATCTAAGGCTAGATGGATCCAAATCATTAAAACTACTCTATCCAATTTCCCAATTTACTATCTGTCCTTGTATAAGATGCCAAAGCGTGTGGCTAATCAGATGGAGAAAATACAGAGGAAGTTATTGTGGGGTGACGACGAATCCCATAAGAAATTACACTTAGTGGGTTGGGGAATAATCACTCAAAGCAAGGAATTTGGAGGTCTATGGGTGGCTGATTTATGGTTAAAAATGATGCACTCTTATTGAAATAGTGGTGGAGACACGGGAGGGAGAAAAGTAGCTTGTGGAGAAGGGTCATATTCAGTAAGTATGGCGGGAACCTTATAGATTGGATGCCTGGCCCCTAGGCTGGGGAGTGTCGAAGGTTCAGCTATATGGGATGATATCCCAAGTGTAAGACCTGATCCTATTTTAAATTTTTGTAATTAAATATTACGAGATAATTTATCGGTATGGTGTAAATTTTGAGCTTGTGTACTTGTTATAAAGGTGTGACTAAATGGGCCCAATAGCTTTATATTAAGCTTTGTTAGACCTGTGTGTGTACGCGGAGGTCCGAAAAATTTAATTCGGGAATAATTTTAAAATTTGGTAATTTTTGAAAAAATAATTTTGGATTAATATAAATTTAAGAATATTAATTTCAATATATTTAAGGGATGCATGTGAGTTGAAAATACACCATCAATTAAAATTTTGAATTTGTGCATTTAGATGAGTGGAGAGTGGGCCCCACCATTTTTCTTCCCTTGGAAGCTAATGAAAGACCAAGGGTCTTCCTCCCTTTCCCCTTCCCAACTCTCTCTCTCTCTCTCTCTTTCCTCCATTGATGGAGCTTGAGGTCCATCCACATTTTCTCTACATTTTGAAGGCCAAAAGCTTGGTGTTGATCAATTTTACAAGAATAAATATCGTTCTAGGCGTTGAGAGCAACATTTCTAACCTAACGATTTTTGGTTTTGACGAGTTTGGGTCCTCTCGTGGGTGTTTGGGTTGAGTTAAAGTTTCGAATTTTGAACCTAAAAGGTAGGATTTTGACTAATCTTAAATAAATTTCGTGAATATGTGATTATTTGCTCCTCGTTGAGTAAAATGATATGAAAACCCTTTTTCTTTTGAACCCCAAATTTATAGAGCTTGAGAATTGATAATTGAAAGAAGTTAAGAGAGATTTGGGGAAATTATATGAGTTGTGTTAAGTGAGGGGTTGATGTGTTGAAACTTGTTTTAATTTGAAAATCTTAACTAAAGGGTGAGGTTTAGAGTTTTGGTTTGGGTGTTTTTATGGTGTTGAATGAGGAATTAGATGACCAGTTGGATTAATTAAAGTTGTGTGTGTTGATGTATGATGAGGTTGATGTGAATTACAAAATCCTAGCTTAATTAGGAAAAAGTTAGGGATTGTGGAATTGATGTAGAGAAATGTGGTTTTAGAGTACAATTCTCAAGAAGGCTAGGAAGAAGCCTGATCGAGAAAAAGAACGCTAGAGGCCCAATGAGGTGTACGAGGTGGTGAACACAGTGTTCAAGGAGCCTATCCACAAGCTCCTCAACCAAATTAAAGATAAGCCATGGTTCGTCTGGTCGCCCAAGATGTTTATTGACCCGAGCAAACGGGATGATAAAAAGCACTACGCCTACCATAGAGAGCACGATCACTACACAGACCGTTGCCGGACCTTCAAGAGGTTCTTGGAAGAACAGGTGAAGGCAGGCAACCTCGGGTAATATATCGACAAGGAGAAGACCTGGACTGAACAACATGCTAAGGCCGAACAAGATAGAGGGGCAGATGAGCCTGTGGGAGTTATTAACGTCATTCATGCATCCCCTGGGCCGGAGACAGCGAATGAAGGAAGGGGTCAAGGCCGAAAAAGGTCACATCGCGAGATTATGCAAGCCCAGCTCGAACACGGTGAGCCGAGTAGAAGGAAGTATCCGGGCAATGAGTTCCTTGCTAGAGATTTGACTTTCACAGACGTCGACCTAGAGGGGGTTGCACACCATCACAACGACGCGCTCGTTATAACCCTCCAAATTGGGAAGCGTGACGTAAAACGTTTCCTGATCGATCAAAGGAGCTCGACAGAGGTCATGTACACCGACCTCTTCTACAAATTAGGGCTCACAAAAGCGGACTTGCAGAGATGCCATACCCCATTGGTTGGATTCAATGGTCAGCCCACCCTACCACTAGGGAGGATCACACTGCCAGTCAAGGCAGGCTCTGAGGTCAGAAATATTGAATTCTTGGTGGTGGACGTCTCGTCGCCTTATAATGCTATAATGGGAAGAACTTGGCTTCATCAGCTCAAAGCTATCCCTTTACCCTACCATCAAGTCCTGAAGTTCCCAACCCCCAGGGGTGTAGAGTGCATCAGGGGAGATCAGGCAGCGGCCAGGCAATGTTTTATGGCTGCCATCCGAGGTAAAGAAGGCTCCTCTGGCGACGAACAGATGTGTGTGGTGGAAGTACAAGACAGGCCACTTCTCGATGACGTCGAAAAAGCACTAGCAGAGAAGGTGGTAGAGCCACTAAAGAAAGTCATGCTGAATGAAGAAGACCCTGGTCGGTTCTTCTTGCTCGGCACCTATATGGCCGAGCAAGATGAGTTCGCTCTAGTGACCTTTCTTAGATCAAACGTTGAGGTCTTCGCATGGACTCCTTTCGAGATGCCGGGCATTGATCCCGAGGTAATGGAGCATAGGCTAAATGTCAACCCTACTCAGAAGCCCGTTGTCCAGCGCGGGAGGAGATCTTCAACTCAGCATGTAGAGGTCGTTGCCAAGGAAGTTGAAAAGTTGCTCGTGGCGGGAGCAATTAGAGAGGTGCAGTACCCGCAGTAGCTGTCCAACACTGTGGTGGTAAAGAAGAAGAATGGAAAGTGGAGGGTCTGTGTTGATTTCACTTACCTAAATAAAGCATGCCCCAAGGATTCTTTCCCACTTCCCAAAATTGATCAGATGGTGGACTTAGCAGCCGGGCACGAAACCATGGGTTTCTTGGACGCATACAAGGGCTACCACCAGATTGCTTTGAACACGGACGATCAAGAGAAGACCAGCTTTATCACCCCTAGAGGTCTTTATTGCTACAAGGTCATGCCCTTTGGCCTAAAGAACGCTGGGGCAACTTATCAGAGTCTAGTGACCAAAATATTCCAACCTATGCTAGGTCAGAATATTGAGGTTTACATTGATGATATGGTGGTAAAGACTAAGCAAGGGCAAGAAATTTTTTTGGAGGGAGGAGTGTGATCAGGTGCTGCAAAATTTGAAGGAGTACCTGACCTCGGCTCCTCTTCTCTCTAAGCCCTTGTTTGGGGAGGAGCTATACATGTATCTTACAGTGTCTGAACATGCGGCTAATGCCGTCCTGCTCAAAATGGATGTTGTCAAACAGCTCCTGATCTACTGTGTCAGCCGCACCTTCTTCGATGTCGAGACCAGATACTTGCTTTTGGAGAAACTAGCACCAGCTCTGGTCATGGCATCTCGAAAGATGGCATAGTATTTTCAATCCCGCAAGATCATTGTTCTAACTGCACACCCTCTCAAGGCCTTGCTACACCGAGCTGATCTATCTGGAAGGATTGCCAAGTGGGGAGTGGAGCTCGGAGTGTACGATGTCGAGTTTCACCCACGAACAGCAATTAAAGGTCAGGTCCTCGCAGATTTTATTGCTGAATTCTCCAAGCCAGGTATACCGCACAGCTCGGACTCAACCCCACTTAAGCCCGAGCTGGGGGGAAGGATGATCAGAAAGTTAAAAGGGGTGGAGAAGAAAATGGGGCATCTACTGCAAAGTCCCAATCAAAAATACTGCAAAGGTGGAGGCTATTCACTGATGGTGCTTCCAATCAGAAGGGCTCCGGAGCAGGAGTGGTCCTCATCTCCCCCGATGGATCAATGATAGAACACTCAATAAGGTTGGAATTCCCAGCCTCCAATAATGAAGCTGAGTATGAAGCACTACTCGCAGGGCTTAGGAGTGCCGAGCTCCTAGGCATCAAAAAGTTAAAAGTTTTTTGTGATTCACAGTTAGTGGTCAATTAGATGAATGGGAAATACAACGCTAGGAACAACAGGATGGCTGCCTATCTCTTTATTACACTCGAGTTAATCAAGGGCTTCGAAGAAGTACGGATTGAGCAGGTCAGCCGAGAAGGTAACTCTCATGTCGATACTCTGGCAGCCCTGGCCTCTGCAACCGAGCTCGGGCTAAAAAGAACAGTGGAAGTGTAGAAGCAGGAGAGCTTGAGCATTGACACCACTGCTCGAAAAATATGTGCAATTGAAGAAGACCAGTAGCCGAGCTGGATGGACCCTATCATCAGTTTCCTCCGCAATGGACAACTCCCAGAGGACAAAAAGGAAGCGCACAAGATCAGACATAAGTCTGCACATTTTTGGCTATCTCCCAAGGGTCAGTTATACAGAAGATCTTTCGCGGGACCCTATCTACTATGTGTTCATCCGAACAGAGTCTAAGACTTTCTGTTCGAACTTCATGAAGAGATATGCGGGTGCCACACTGGGGGAAGGTTCATGATACACCGAGCAATGAGCCAGGGCTATTGGTGGCCCTACATGCAAAATGACACTCAATTATATTCACAAAAGTGTGAGAAGTGCTAGAGATTTGCTCTCTTGCACAGGCAGCCAGTCGAGGAACTTAGCCCGATCACCAGCCCATGGCCTTTTGCTCAATGGGGACTGGATATTGTCGGGCCATTGCCTAAGGCACCCGACAATAGAAAGTTTTTAATTGTAGCTACAGATTATTTTTTCAAATGGGTGAAAGCTGAGCCCTTGGCCAACATCAGAGATGTGGACGTGAAGAGGTTTTGGTGGAAGATTATCATTACCAGATTTGGTATTCCGCGTGCCGTTGTTGCTGACAACGGGAAGCAATTCGATAGCAATCTGTTCAAGACATTCTGCTCGGGCCTGGGCATAAAGATTTACTTTTCAACGCCTTCGTTTTCCCAGAGCAATGGTCAAGCAGAAATCTCGAACAAGATACTTCTTTCAGGACTGAAGAGAAGATTAGAAAAGTCCAAGGGAAAGTGGGCAGACGAACTTCCCTCCGTGTTATGGGCCTACCGAACAACTCTAAGGAGTTCTACTGGGGAGACTCCAATTGCCATGGCCTATGGCTTAGAAGCGGTTATCCCCTTGGAGGTCGGCGTGCTTACGATCAGAACTGAAGCCTTCGAGTTCGGGAATAATGACCTCAGCATTGCTCGGGACCTGGACCTGGCCGAGGAAAGGAGGGAGAAAGCTCTGGTCAAGCTGGCATCCTATCACCAACAACTTGCAAAGTTCTACAACAGGCGGGTGAATCAGAGGAGCTTCCAGGTCGGCGAGCTGGTCCTCAGTAAGGTCCTCCTCAATACAAAGGACCCCCTTGACGGCAAGCTAGGCTCGACCTGGGAGGGACCATACAAAGTCACGTCAGTTGCTGGTATGGGAGCATATAGACTTGAAGATATGGAAGGAAAGAAAATCCCCAGGCCGTGGAATGCACAGAATCTGAGAAAGTTCTATCACTGAAGTGTTAAATGTAACTTCATCCGGAATAATGAATAAAGAGAATTTTGTCAACGTTTTGTGCATGATCAAGGATGTCGCCTACAAAAGTCCGGGTGACATTAACTCACGCATGGGTAAGAAAGCCCTATCTCGGCTAGGCATAAATGTCTTTAAGTCACGCCTGGGCAAGAAAGCCCTAACTCGGCTAGGCACAAAGGTCTCCGTGACTTCTAAGTCATGCCTGGGGAAGAAAGCCCTAGCTCGGCTAGGCACAAAGGTCCCGGTGACTTCTAAGTCACGCCTGGGTAAGAAACCCGTAGCTCGGCCAGGCATAAAAGCCCTGGTGACTTCTAAGTCACGCCTGGGCAAGAAAGCCCAAGCTCGGTTAGGCACAAAAAGTTACGGTGACTTTTAAGTCACACCCGGGCAAGAGAGTCCAAGCATGGCGGCCGAACAAGTCTCAGTTGACTTACAATTCTGACCAGGCAACATCTATAAGTTGAATAGCCTAACTCTAATGCGCCTTCAAGCTCGGCGGGCTTCGAATACCTGTAGAACGACTAGGCATTAGGATGTGCTCGGCAAGAACTATCCGAGCTCAGTTAGCCGTGCAACAAACCCAGTAAAAGTTCCTTTGAGGTAATTTTGAGATTTCTACATCTTATTCCTGGGTCACAAGGGGATGCACTCGGCAATCATAATGTTTTGACCAATCAAAAAGACTTGCTCAGTTATACTACATCTTGAATAAATTGACGGTGTTCGGGTGATCTTGTGAGGTTCTTGAGCATCTTAGTTTGGTTTCATATCAATGTGCAAAGACGGTGCAAGCGTAACAACAAGTTATGAGATATTGAACAAGACGTTTCTGCTCGGGAAAGAGATTGTAATTTCATTCAAAGAAAATTAAGTACAAAGCATGGGCGTGCCGACCTCACAGATGGATCGAGGCCGTGTAACGTGAACATAAAAATTTGAAAATAAGAAAAGAAAAGAAACAAAGCAATGCCGGAGCAGGTCCCCCTACTCCTGCTCACTCTACGGTGGGGCAGCTCCTTCGTCCTCGGCCATCCGCTCCTCCCCTTCCCGGTCAGTAACCTCTTCAAGCAAGGGATCCTCCTCGAGCGTGAGATCCACCGTGGCATTAGCATCCGAGCCTCCAGTTCCTGGCTACAATGGGTCAAGCTCCTCAAACTCATCCCGAACTGCAGGTGGGTCAGACGCCTGGGCAAGAGGAGGAGGTTGAACTTCTGGACCATATGCAAGTGGAGGAGGGGCAGCCTCAAATAGCTGATCAGATGGAGTAAGATCGACCTAAACTGTGGAGATAGGCTCGACCTCAGTAACAGGACCTGGGGGGATTGCCCTTCCTAGAAGGTGGGCTAGCTGATCGGGAAAGGGGACGGTCGGTTGCATCCCGGGAAACACCATGTGTAGCTCGGATTCTGGCCCAATCAGCGCCGCGGTGAGAGCAACATCTCATCCCATTTTGTAGATGGGGTTTTGTATGCTCATCACCTGAGCAGCATAGACCTCCCCGGCCTTGTCATATCCTTCTTCATACCGCTCCTTTGTCACACGGATGTTGGTTGCGTGAAGGTTGGCATTCCCCACTCGAGGTCTGCTTTGGCCCTGGAGGCTTCGTCCAACCGACTGATCACTGAAGCTAGATTGGGTTCGTGCTCTTTTATTGTATCAAGGGCCCTAGTGACCCGTAGCTCGGCGTCATCCTTCGCCGAGCATGCCTTGCTGACCTGAGCTTGTAGGACCATGATGTCCTCCTGGAGTTTCAGCACCTCGGCATGGAGAGCATCGTGCTTCTCCTGAAGTTAGCCACACCGGGCTGCAGCTTCCATTCCCATTTGAAGCCCCTGCTCAGCAGTAAAAATGATATTAGCCCCAAAGGAAAAGAAACCAAGTAAATGAATTCAAGTAACAGAGGTCTAGATTCGTACCGCAATGAGGTGCTGGGTAGCCTGTTTGGTCAGGGAAGAAGAAGGAATGTCCACGTAGGACTCTTTGTCCTTTTGAAGGCATAAGCTCTTGGCCAGTGCTAAAGCCATGTGGTGGCTCTCCTGCACAGAGTCCTGAGCAGTAATGGCCTTACCACGGTAGGTGGAGGAGAGAACTAGTGGCACCTCGCTCGGCTGCGTCGAGCGCTCAGCTCGGCTCGGTGCTGGAGGGGCAAGAGCATTAATCCGACGGCGAACCTCCCGCTCGAAAACTTCGGTAGATGAACTCCTCCTCCTAGAAGTTGAAGCTGGAGTTGGAGGATTTGGGGCAGAGGTTGGGGCAGCAGCTCTGGCCGCGAGAGGAACTGTTGCAGTTGGCCTCGGAGGTTGTGCGACAGTGCTTCCCAAGGTCGGGCGGGCTGGTTGCGTCACCCTGGGCACGTTTTCGAGCAGCTCGAACAAATTTGGCGGAGACATTTCGATAGCCTGAAGGACCGATCGGCTGGTCGAGCTTGAAGATGGCCTGCTGCTAATCGCCCGGGAGGTTGAGGCCCATGTGCTTTGGTCTACCTCTGCTGCACCCCCTTCAACGGATTCCAAACGGTGTCCGAGCTTGTCTGGTCGGATAGGCACACCGTTGAAGAGTCTCCTGAAGGGGCGCACCTCCTTATCCCAATCAAGCACACGCCGGAGGTGGTCGAGGTTGACCCGCCCGTCTCTTTGGTCTTTCATGTCTTTGATGGTGGTGGTGTTGCAATAAGCTCCTTAAAAAGTCAAGGCATTAGATCTCGGGATATACAGAAGTAAAGAATAAGAGTTCAGAATGCAGGGGGATGGACTTGGCTACCTGGAGTTCCAGCTCTCGTGGGGCAGAGCCAAACACGTGGATCTTGGGTGCTAAGGCCGAGCTGCCAGTTGCCCCCGACCACTATAAAGTTTTCTAAATCTCCCTTGTGGGAGTTCTTTAGGTCAAGCACTATCTGACGTCCTTCCTTGGCCTTGAGATAGTACCTGTTTTGGCCTTTGGACGTCTCAGAGATGGAATAGCAATATTGAATCTCTCGAACATCGAGATCGATGCCCATGTACCGATTCAATAATGCTGCCCCTATCAATATGGAGAAGTCGTTTGGGGTAAGCTGCGCCGGGTACAACCGATAAAAAGCCAAAGCTTCACTCATGATGCTCGGGAGGGGAAACTCCAGCCGGGACTCCAAGAGAGCCACGAGGGGAAAAATAGCGCCCCCGGGTTCTTCAGTAGTCCAGGTCTCTTTATCAGTGGCCCTTGCGAATAGTGACATCATCCGGGATCGACCTAGCTCGACGGAGCTCGGTCAAAGCCTCGGGCGTGTCAATATAGCGAGCAAGGTGCCCCATCTAAAAAAAAAAGAGAAAGAGAGATAAAGAAGACAGAAGGGAGATTTTAGATATGTGTGTATTTGCGTATAACTATAGTTTCTTCCCCAGCAACACTGCCACCACCGGAAGTGGAAGGCGGTAGAGCCAAGGTATTTGGGGCACAGGCAGGAGAGCCTAACCCTTACTGCGGTGCTGCTGGCCATAGATTTTAACAGAAAAGAAGAAAAGGTGAAAGATATATACTGATAGAAAGCCAACTTGGGTGAAATAGAGGCTGGAAGGATTGAGAGTCGTCGGAGTTGGAGTTGCAAAGGCTTCAGCTGCCAGAGTTGCAGGGAGCACAATCCCCGAAAATCGCCTAAGTATGGGGAGTGAACGTTGGTTCGTAAAGAAGGGGACGGGGGAATTCCCTCCCCCTTTTATAGCTTCAGCAACGTTCAAATGAAGTTCCAAAAGATAGCAGTTATGGCGCGTGCTCTGACGCGCGTTGTGTGTATTTAATGTGCATTTAACATAGGCGGCATGAGTCTCCCGAGCATGTATGCCTGAGCAACTTGTGATGGTTGGACTCATATTACTAGTGTTCGGACCATAAAATCGAGCAATCTCCGTCGTCAGATTAATGATCCCGAGCAGTATGTTTGATCGGGCCAAAAAATTTGAGCAAACCCACCATTATTAAGCCAAATGATTGACATTTATTGATACGACGGCCGACATTCTACTGACGTTCCAATACCTAAGGTACATCTAACGCCGTACGCATTCAATGTACGCATTAAATGCGCCGCAGAACCGGTAGGGACTCAACATGTGGCGAAAAAGACAGCTAAGGGGAAGTATGTCAGTGAAGCTTGCTCAACAAGCCTCCCAACCAAAAGGCGAAGTAACAAATTGGGCAAGAGCATCACATCATTTTCCAGTAGCTCGAGTTCTCGAGCAACAATAAGATGATGGAGGCAATTGAGGGGGATTAAGTTCCGACTAAAGCCACATTAACACACGTGGAGGCCGTACAGAGCAGCACTCCATGTCAGCACGACACGTTCCTCTACATGTTCATATCAGCTTGGGCAATAGGCCGAGCTGTACGTGGCGCTTTCGAGCTCCAGAGATTTCAAGGCACAAGGCCCGAGCTCAGTGAGAGTCCGATCCCAACATCCCGAAGACCGATGCTCGGCACCTTTACGAGGAATGCTCGGCATTGATAGCCGAGCAAGGTAAACTGCTTTAACCTAGTCCGAGCTAAATGGACTATATTAAAGATCATGTCTCGCGGTACATATATCCGGGAGGTGCTACGATGATGAAGGATTAGTAATAAATAGGCCAACTCAAGGGTAAAATTGTCAAATAGGGGTGGCTTAGTCCTAGTTTGAATTAGGTATGAAGCTAGATCTGGATACTGATGGATATCTAGATATGACAAAAGGCATTTGCAGAGATATTCAATGATGGCATTGATTAGTCACCATTAAGACATTAATTGCTATGCATTGATCAGAGAGAAGAGGTACAACCCGACTTGTCTGGGTCGGGTCGGATTTCCTGAACGGGTCAAGTATTTTTTTACTTATAAATAGCTAATGTTCACAGAAAGAAAGGTAGGCTCTCTTTTACTAAGCAAAAAACTCTGCTGAAATTTACTCTCAAGCTTTTTCTTCTCTCTGAAATTTCTTGCCTGACTTAATCATTGGAGGGTCCACCGGTATAAAGCCGCCGGCGGGCATCTCACCCCATTCTTGTGCAGGCACGTATGTGGCAATTTCTTCTGACGTCACAGCCAGCTTGAACGGGACCAGTAGATCCCTATCCTGATCCTCTACAACTTATATAATAATTAATATGCATCGAGTGAACAAACTATAATCGACAATAACAAATAGAGTAGAAGGAACCAAACAACACAAAGCTCAATAACAATTAAATGAGAAAATTAAGTATCAATAACTCTCCAACCACAAGCTAAATCACAATGTCAAAATGGACACAACTTGAGGAATAGAAAGCCTCCAATACGAGAGTTCACCAAAGTACTTTTATTATATAGGTAAAATATATTTATAAATAGTATTTGCTAAAAACATGTATTGTGAACACATATTCAGTGTTTAGCCGTTGCAAAAGACATAAACACATTTGCGACAGCTCAAGGCCATAGCAAATAAATATGAAGTTGGGATAATTACACTTACCCCATGAGGTTTAAGCTTTTTACAAGGACTTTTCATGTGTTCTTTGAAGTTACACTAACATCCCATGAGATTTAATTTTTAATATCAATTGTACCACAACTGTTAAAATTTTTATTGAAATTCAATGAAAATCGCCCCTCCCAACCCAAAACCATCATTTCTACCTCAAAAACACCATTCAAACCACATTTTTCCCCAAAATCACCATTCCCACATCAAATTTCAACGGAATGGTGGTTTTGGAAAGGGTGATTTTGGTGTGAGAATGGTGGTTTTGAGGGAAAAAGGTGATTTTAAAGGTGATTTTGGGGTGGAAAGGGTAGTTTTGGGGTGGGAGGGGTGGTTTTCGTTAAATTTCAACGAAAATTTTAACAGTTTGGTGCAATTGATGTTAAAAATTAAATCTCAGGGGAGGTTAGTGTAATTTCAGAGACCACATGGGACGTCCCTGTAATATGCTTAAACCTCAGGAGAGATAAGTGTAATTATTCCATATGAAGTTTTACATTTTTGCGTCGATAATTATGCCGTCTCTTAGAGTATTTGCAACGGCACATACGTAGCAAAAACATGTTTTTAAATAGTGTTTTCATCAACAAATAGCTGTCTCTAAAAGAATAAATTGTTGCCGCTAACATTTATGGTGACATGAACGTGTTTTCTAATAAGTATTTGCGTCGGGAAAAGTGCCTTCGCTAAAACAATGAATTGCCATCGCAAACATTTGCGACGGCTACCTGCTGTCGCTAAAACCCTTTTGCAACCCGGACAATTGCTTCCCCCATTTGGCATCGCAATGCCGACTCAAATAGTTTTTTGCACTGGTAGAGGACTGACGCAAAAGCCGCTTTTTCTAGTAGTCATACTTCTCTTTCTATAATGCCTTTCACGCCTTAAGTTTTAAATTTTTTGCATGACTGATCCTCGTGAGCTGACCGAATGCCCGTTTGGACGTAACTCTTTCTAGGTGAAATCGTTCGGGTGCTTGTCTGGACGTGATTCTTTTTGTCTAAAATCGTCCGAACTTTCGTCTTGACAAAATTATCCAGAATGTATTTTAGACTTTTCTCTTAGTTTTGGTCTTATTTTTCACCTTCTTACCGTTTCCGATGCTATAGATGAAACACTAGTAAAATAGATTATTTAACACCAAATTGAGGACACATAAATTGGTGGATTCAAATGACGCATTTAAGCACTGATCACACCCCCAACTTACTCTTTGAGTTCTCAACCAAAGTAAACGAAAAGAAATATTGACTACACACACTTAGTTTTGAAAAAATATAATTTAAAACTATAAACTTTATTCCCCTGATAATTAACATGCACAATTTCAGTTATTTTCATTTTAAGGAATAGGTCCTACATCTCCCTACTCAGCTTGTGTGAAATCTTTGCCACATATTTTAGTTTCGTGACTTTGAATAAAATAGTTCGAGCATTCATCAAAACCAAGTCTTGACTTCAATTCTAACTTGGTATTCACTCACAACTGAACACTTTAGCATAGGCGGACGTATGAGTGCTCCCAATATATATGGTAGAAATTATTTTAAACAAAATGAAATAGTCTTCATATTTAGATATGAAGAACGTTGTGATAAAAAAAACGACTTTTAGTCTCGTGATTAGAATGTTAATTATTAAGAACATTTAAGACTTAGTTTATTCATCATTCCCTGTATGTAATTTTTAGACGTCAAACTATGTCATTTCTAGGACCAAATATGACTTTTTTTTGGTTGTAATGTAAGGTGAGAATAATGTATATTTGGGTTAGGGTTAAGTGTATCTTATATCTTGAAACTGGTCACTGATTAAGCACTATTGATTTTTTTCCTTGACTCCTTATTTTGCACTTTCATCACTCCAATGCTAACTTTAAAATTGTTTTAAAGTTGCTTATGCATTTTACCATTTCTTGTCTTCTTTCGCTTACACCATCCTTTTTTCGATTTATTCACACCTTTTGATTGTTGTTTGTATTTTTCCATCATAATTACCGACTTTTTCACGTGACATTTTTAGGTATAACAGGAAACAAATAATGACTTACATAATATTATGTCCTCAAATTAGAGGCACGTGAACCACTTATAACAACTAACTAAGAAATACCCAACTTAAAGAAAAGCTTTAAATAAACTTGATTTTTAAAAAAATCTCCATTAAAATCCTTCATGGTAAAACGATTTTAAATATGACCGTCCTAAAGCTTAATGCTCGGAAATATTTATTCATTTGAAACTGAATGCGTGCGGAATGTAAAAGAG
>JAOTRH010329413.1:0-23245 GCA_034768845.1 Heliamphora exappendiculata
GATGACGGCGTGCCCGCGCCGCGCGAGCCGGTCTTCCAGGCACGACAGCAGCCCGTGCTTGCCCTTGAGCTGGAACGGCACCTCGGGGATGAGGACGTAGTTCACGCTGTTCTCCGCCAGCGCCGCGAACGCCGCGATGAAGCCCGAGTCGCGCCCCATCAACTTCACCAGGCCCACGCCGTTCGGGTACCCCTTCGCCTCGCTGTGGGCGCAGCGCACGGTGCGCACCGCCTCGGCGAACGCGGTCTCGAAGCCAAAGCTCTTGTCCATGAACTCGAGATCGTTGTCGATCGTCTTCGGGATGCCGATGACGCTGATCTTCAGGTTGCGCTTGGAAATTTCCTCCACGATCGACTGCGCCCCGCGCAGCGTGCCGTCCCCGCCGATGACGAAGAGGACATTGATGCGGTACTCGACGAGGAAGTCGACGATGTCCGACGGCTTCTGCGGCCCGCGCGAGCTGCCGAGCACCGAGCCGCCATCCTGGTTGAGGTCGCTGACGAAATCGGGCGTGAGGTGGATGGGCGAATGGTTGTACTTGGCCACGAAGCCCTCGTAGCCGTACGGGATGCCGTAGATCGTGCGCACGCCGTAGCTGTAATTCAGCGTCATGACCAGCCCGCGGATGACGTCGTTGAGCCCGGGGCAGAGGCCGCCGCAGGTGACGACCGCGCAGATGGTGCTGGAGGGGTTGAAGTAGATTTTCTCGCGCGCGCCGGCGTGCTCGATCGTGGCCGGCTCGATGCCGGTGTCCATCGCGTCGCGCACCTTTTCGTAAGAATGGTCGAAGAGGACGCGGTGCATGTCGTCGGTCATGAACTCGGCGTCCATCTCATAGCGCAGGCGCTGCAGCGGCGAGGGAATCTCCGCCGGGCCGAGGTTGGGAATATCAAAATCGTGTCGGGTGATTTTCGTCATAAAGGGGGTACGTCACTATCGCCAAGCATCAAAGCACTAACCGTTCCTGAAATCAGGAAGAAATAAGCGCGGCCTTGCCGGAAGAAGTGACCAAGGCCCACCGCCGCCGCAGGCGTGACCCCACCCAGAATTGAACTGGGATAGTCGGTTTAGGAAGTGATTGCTCCCTCCATTTTATCATCATACAATATGGTCTTGCACAATTAGTTATGAAATATATGAATTGACCGTTCTACACCCAAATTCTACACTTTTGGGATGAAGAAGCGCAAAACTAAGGCCAGTTCGAGCGGTCCCTGGGAAAAAACTGCGGTACAATGTCTGCTTCGGCATAGGCGTAGCGGGAGGTACTACGGACGGTTCAAAGTGAAGAAAAAACAGAAGTGGATCGCGCTCGATACTGACGTTTTTTCCGTAGCGAAGCTTCGGGTAGTCGATGAGGCAGCCAAATTTCAAAGGATTCGCGGGGCCGTCGCCCAAGTCGAAGCGGGTGAAGCAACGATGGGCCAACTTATCGAAATTTTTCACGAGCGATTGCAGGCCGATGAGGACCTTCGTCCCAGTACGATTCGAGGCCGCGAAACTGCCATTAAAAAAATCTTGAAGACATGGCCTGGAATTAAAGACCTGCAACCGACGCAAATCACGCCGGTTGGCGTTCAGGATTGGGCAACACGATTCAAAAAAGAAGGAACGAACTTTCTCGCACGCGGGGCGACGAAGATCCGCAAGGGCAATTCCGCCAGTTCGGTGAATCAAGCCATTGATGCCCTGCGTTGGTTACTGGACATTGCGGTGGAGCGCGGACAAATCCACAGCAACCCCGCACGGGTCAAGCCCACCTATGGCCGGCTCAAAAAGAAAATGATGCAGAAAAAATTAGTCCTTCCGAGTCGCAGTGAGGTGGAAAAACTATTGGAAACGATGGAGGATCATACGGGCGGGCGTGGCGATGAGGCCGCTCATCTCGGACGGTTTCTTAGGATGTCGGGAGCCCGGATCGGAGAAGTTCCCCAAGTGACGTGGGGCAAAATCGACTGGGAGCGAAAGGTCATTCATTTGCCAGGCTATAAAACGGAAACTTCGGATCGATACATCCCCTTGTTTCCTGACCTTGAAGTGTTGCTCAAAGGGATCATCGAACGCCGAAAGCGAATTGCCCTGCATCGGGCGGACAAAAATGAATTCCTCGCCAAGACCGATACGGTTTTTCGTATTCGAGAATGTCAGAAGACGATCAATCGGGCTTGTGCGACGACCGGAATTCCTCGGATAACCCATCACGATTTTCGGCATCTCTTCGCCACCTCCGTCATCGAATCGGGCGTGGACATTCCGACGCTCTCGCGCTGGCTAGGCCATAATGACGGTGGCGTTCTGGCGATGAAAACGTACGGCCACCTGCGCACGGAGCATAGCCAACTGAGCGCGTTAAAGGTCGTCTTTTAAGACGCCTCCATCCCTTGAATCTCACCATGAAATCGTCACCGCGGGTTTAGGCCGTCGAGAATCAGGGGTCGTCAGCGGCCTCTCCGTTTGATAGGGTGCCCACGGAAGCGCAAGCGATCACAGCCAGCATGCCGCCACCGCCAAAATTATAAGACCCTGTAGCTCAAATGGATAGAGCTTCCGTTTCCTAAACGGTAGATGTGAGTTCAATTCTCGCCAGGGTCATTGTTTCCGCGCGCAATCACGATGTCGAGGGAAGCGAGGAACAGAAAACAGATACCGAGTAGTCAAATAGTGGTGGGGGGGCAGAGAAGGGATCATGGAGTGGCAGCGTGGAGGTTATTTGCAGGCAGGACCCGGGCGACGCAAATGTGGTCCTATTCTTAGCCCATGACTCCCAATAATACCCGACCAGTACCAGATTCAACCGAAGCACTCACCTATTCGGTCGCCGAAGCGGCAATCGCCTTGGGTGTTTCTCAAGCAACCATCTATCGGTTGATTTACCGCCGACTGCTCAAACCCGTTGCCGGCCTCCGTCACAAGCGGATCAGCAAAAATCAGATTCAACATTTGGCCCAGGGACAATGATTCGTTGGCCTGTTCTGCCGACCATCGGAGTAAATGGGTCGAGACGATTCCGGCCTCGATGGTTCGAGGCCAGAATCGATCTCTGGCCTACTTTTTCTTCTTCCAAGGCAGCATCGATCTAATGTCGATTTTTCTCGAACTCTGGACCTTGGTCCGCGACCCGCTGCCCGTCTTGCCTCTGGATTTTCCACCCTCTCGATTGCCCATGGTTAGCTCCTTTTGAGTTGATTTTTGGTTGCTCGATAGCCCTCCCGATACTCGTCCCGGTCTTTTATTTCCCGATCCGAATGCGGGATGATTATTTCACCAATGACCGAGAAGGGGCGCTCGTGAGGCGGATCGTAATTGCCTTCAGAGGCGTCCTTCTGGCCTTGGTTGTGGTAGTTGCGGCCGGTTTGTCTGCTCATGTTTCCTTTCTATTTTGGTGCCTGGGCCCCAGGCGCGGTTTCAGCTCGGCGCTGAAATACTGGTTAATCGTAGATTGGCGTACAGTCTCCCTCACATTGATTGCATTTGCCGCACGAAGCGGTCCCAACCACCCAATTAGGCGAAAGTTTTCCGAAGGCTTCTTGGGCGGCTTGAATGGTGGTAGTGAGGTTGGACGAGCTTCCTTTGTTTCCTCGCGACTTTCGCGTGCGCGGAACGTGATGGATGAAGTGTCCGAAAAACCTCTGGCAGAACGCAGCGTAATCACGCGTGTGCAGGATGAATTCGTGCCACATCAGATCGACATTCGGCGGCGGAGACAACGGCGTCTCTCTCATTGTGCCGCATAAGTAAAGAAACCGGAGACCATCACGGAAAAGCAGATTCGCCTCATCCAGGTCCAACTTCAGCTTTTCCTCGAGGCGTTCAACCAAAGCCGGAAATTCAAAGCTTAAAACCTCCTTCTTAAGATCATCGGAAAAAGCGTAACTCCCTTTACTCGGGGAGACTTCGTCTCCCGACATGCAATTGGAGTTGCATTTATCACATGAAGACCGCGGTTCGATTTGCCGCCCGAGAGACAGGGTGATTGATTTCATAAACGAATCCTACGCCCGCCGCTATTCCCCGCTACGTAGTTTTAAAATCGGATTTTCGAAGTCGGCGCTACAGACCACTCCTCCTCGCATTTC
The DNA here is from genome assembly GCA_034768845.1 of Heliamphora exappendiculata. Classification (NCBI taxonomy): domain Eukaryota; kingdom Viridiplantae; phylum Streptophyta; class Magnoliopsida; order Ericales; family Sarraceniaceae; genus Heliamphora; species Heliamphora exappendiculata. Next base: position 4,077 of record JAOTRH010329413.1, read on the forward strand.
TCATTCGAGCCTTGTGCGCTATTTCTCTTGGAATCGCCTTTACGGCTGTACCAATCGAGGTCAAAATCAATGCTCGATCGGAGCAACGAGATGACCCACGAGGCTTTGCTTTTGCGGTTCCGGAGAATCATCGAGATTCATCGTTTGGATGGGTATAAAAGACAATTGCTCGACTGCTTGCTTGCCTCGGTAGAAATGGCGGCTTCCGCGGATGTTCTCCTCGGGCAGGTTTATCCCGGAGAGCGCGGGAAAGAGGAATGCTTGAGGACCCTCATCAACGCCACAAATGAATGGCTGGACCACCGTTTCCCCGAGCAAGGGTTGAAGGCAGTCATCGTACACCCAAGTTCCGCGAAGCCCTGCCGGTTGGTTCTCGAGCCGACAGCTCAATTTTTCAAGGAGCGAGCTTGCACTTGGGCTGGAAAAAACAGAATTCCGGTATGGCTTCCCATCCATGGCCCTCACATCGAAATTTCGCTTAACATCGATGGGAAATCGTGGAGTCCTCCGCTCGGCTTTCCTGACTATGGAAAGCATGCTGATAGTTGTTGGGCGGATCATCTACTCAAGCCCGGTAGAGAACACTCCTTCAATAGCCAAAACTGGTCCGTGGAGAGCTTTCATTTTCACAAGAACGAAATACAACGACAAGGCCTGACGCTCAACCTGCAGCGCGTCTCGTTTCGGGATATCGTCGCAACAACGGGTAATTTGGAGCGCCAGGTTCAAGTAGATGGAGAGTCGATCACCGTCAGAGCATTACTCGCACGAAATGCCAGTCCCTCACAGGCGACCCGGCACTTTATTCCGGCAGCCAACCCCCTACTGGTCGAGGTAAACATCATTTGCGGAGAACAACTACTCTTGAAGAAAGATGCCGAAAAGAATCGGTGGGGACCACCCATCTTCGGCTACGTCGATCGCCTACTCGATGTCTCTCGCAATCAATTCCACATGCCCGACTACGGAGAAACGGCCTTCCGGTTAGGTTGCCAGCAACTTAGATTTCAATTAATAGCCGAAAGAGTCTGCTGGCTAGCTGCTGGTTTTGGACAGACAGAAGGGAAAGTCAGTCTGTTGGGAGAAATCGAAGTGCCAGGCTTACCTGAGGAAATCGTACAGGCCGCCAAAGAGGAGAACGGCTATAAACTCATCAATCTTGAGTCATCTGCTCTTCAGCAATTGAAGGCAGGTTCCGAAAGCGATGAAGAAAAAATCAGGCCCCATTTTGAGGCCCTCATCGCGCTCTCCCTTCATCGAAGAGGAAAACTTAAGCTCAAAGTGGCCCACTAATTTGCCAGCGCGTTCGTTGGCAACCAATCGTTTCGCCGTCAATCGAATGTGGGCGGCACCGCCGTTAACAAAAGCTGTTCACCCTAAGCGCCTCTGCGCCCGTGCTGTCTCCTCACCTGCGGAGGATCATTGCCGGACAAACGGACCGCTGGCCATTCGCTTGAGCAAAGATGGTTGAGAGACTTCGATCCAACATTTCAGCAGCGGAACGTCGTTTATCGTGACGCGGTTGATTTCGATCAGCCAAATGGCTTATCGTTAATTTGCTTGGTCGACAAAAACAGCCGCATCATGGATCGAAATGAACTCAAAATCATTGTCATCGACGACAGCAAAGCAGACCTCGACCTGCTATCCCGCTCACTTTGCCGGGCAGGATTCGTGCATCCCCTGATTCAGCTCCACGATGGCCAAAGCGCCATAGCTTACTTTGGCAACTTAGAAGCTGAGCCCGGCCCGAGGCCTCACATTGCTCTATTGGACATTGAAATGCCCATGAGAAACGGTTTGGAGGTACTGGCCTGGCTGAGAAGCCGTCCTTCCTTCGAAACGTTTCCAGTGCTCATGCACAGCTCCGCCCAATCCGCGGCCAACATCTCCCGCTCGAAAGAGCTCAAAGCGCTGGATTTTCTGCCCAAGGAGGCTCGTCATCAACCGGTCATCCGGGCGTTGGATAACTTTCTGGAGGCAACTTCAAGCCGCGGTTGAATACGCCCAACGCCTGCGGACGTGGAATGGAAAAGTTTAACGTGTCGAGTTGATCCAAGGCTTGTTCGAGTTGAGCAAAAGTGAAAGGGCGACGAAGCATGATCGGAATCCGAAACAGATCCTGCTGCACAAATTGGAAGATAGGTGCGTCGGGAGAGATTAAAAGAGCGGGAGTAAAAATGCCGGCAGCTCGCGCCAGTGCGATGAAGTCCAGACCATTTCCTCCCGACGTTTCATAATCCACGATGAGAAGATTGAACCGTCGCCGGAGTAGCCAGCGCTGGGCCTGTTGCCAGTTGGAGGCAACTCGGCATTTCCAATGGAACATGGCCATCGAGAGAATAAAGAGAGGATCGTGAGCGCAATTTCCTTCCACGACAAGCGCCCGGCGCCAGATAGGTGCTTTCATTGAAGTTGGTAATTATCCCGATTCGTACTTCTTCAGATTAAAGCTTGGCGGACCACGTGTCTGTGAGACGCGACGTGTTTCCCAAAACCGGCTGCTCTGGGGAGTGATTCGCCCTTATTTAATACCATCGACCGATTGGACCAAATATTAAGGAGCAGACGCCCTTTACAAAAGGGTAAGCAAGGTTCTACAACCGGGTCTTTAAGCATTTCCCAAGATCAAACTTGCCACTGACATGATGTCGAAAGACTTGTCTAGGAATCGCTCGACGCCATAGGCCATATTCCCGGCGTTCAACTTTCGTGAGCCGTCCCGACATGACCAAGATTTTATCGACGCATCGGCTATGGAATCGATGACGCGGTGAGTATGGGAAAAAGATTAGAAGCGGATGGGCCTTCCTGAATCAACCTAACAGGTGATTCTTGCCGCTTCCTGCGATTGTCGATATGACATCGTTATGGAAAACCTGACGAAACGCGACCTGGTCATTCGGATCAGTAATGAGACGGGGCTCATCCAAGCCATGGTTCAGGAGGTGATTCAGCACTTGCTGAATCACCTGACGGACAGTCTGGCAACCGGTCAATCCATCGAGCTGCGTAACTTTGGGATTTTTGAAGTCAAATCCCGCAAGGCCCGGATCGGGCGTAATCCCAACCGCCCTGAACATGACATTCCGATTCCGGCACGTCTGGTGGTGAAATTCAAGGCTGGCAAGGTGATGAAAGCCAAGCTGGCGCAAAACTTTGCCCAGAGCGCAGGCCAGAATCCGCACGAAGACACGCCGAAGGCTTGATCGTTTCTTCTGCTCGGAGATTTACCAAGATTTCATTATGCCCTTGTTCACGAGAGAAACCGAAGTTCCATCGCGTGCAGCGGTCCGATATGAAATCGGGGGCATGAGCCTTCCATTGACTCGCAAACGCATTCTCATTACCGGTGCCAATACCGGGATTGGTTATGAGGTCGCCCGGAAGCTCGCACAAATCGATGCCATCGTTGTTCTGGGGTGTCGCGATGCCCGCCGCGGCAAGACGGCGAAAGCGCGGCTCCTCGCGGAAATACCTCAAGCGCAAATTGAGTTGGCACTGATCGATCTGGCTTCGCTGGCCTCCGTTCGCCGCTTTGCCGAAGCCGAAGTGGCTGGTCGCAACCCACTTCATCTTCTCATCAATAACGCCGGGGTCATGGGTCCGCCCAAACGCCGGGAAACAACCGATGGCTTTGAATTGCAATTCGGCACCAATGTCTTGGGGCATTTTCTTCTGACCGCCCTGCTCATGCCTGCCTTGGAATCCGCCGCGCTTACCTCGGGCGACTATTCCCGGGTTATTACCCTGTCGTCCATCGCGCATAAGAGTGGCCGCCTCAACTTTGACGACCTGCAATCCCTCCGCAGGTATTCACCTTTCGGGGCCTATCAGCAATCCAAGCTGGCCAACCTCATGTTTGCCCTCGAGCTCAATCGTCGCCTGAAGGGGGCGAGTTCCCGCATTATCTCCTTGGGAGCTCATCCCGGTGTCGCGGACACCGATCTCTTTACTACCGGGGAGCATTCGCCTTTCGAAAAAAAGCTCCGCCATCTTTTCCGGCGATTCATTGCGGCGGGATTTAATTCTGCTGCCGATGGAGCGTTGTCCACGGTGTATGCCGCCACTTCTGCTCGAGTTCAGGGTGGAGGCTATTACGGCCCGCAAGGCTTCTGGGAAATGCGTGGCAGAACCACGGGCGAGGCTTATGTCAGCAAACAGGCTCGTGACGAGATTGCGGCGGCTCGCCTGTGGGAGACGTGCGAAGAACTTACTAAGACTTGGTTTAGGCCAAGTCTCGTTACGATCTAGTATGCCCATTAGGCTGACACGGGATCGTGGCAGACACAGAGGTCGAAATTAATGCTGACAACCAAGCGATGCCTCATCTCGGCATACCCTGCCTCAAAATATATTTCTTCATCGTGAGGTGTCCTCGGGCTATTACGGACCATTTCATTCGTCAGGACTGGAACGGCTATTGGCTTTCTCAAAGACAAGATTCCAGCTACCTAATTGGCGCAACGCATATTTGTGGAGTTGGCAATCGCGAGATTCTCCCCGAACTAACTGATTAGAGCGCAGCGAAAGAGCGGCTGCACTGCGCCGTTGAATCTCACCGATCACGGCCTTTGCCGTAGCGTCCATGAGAAGTCCTCCTGCCCTGTGGAGGCAGGCCAGCTTGGGCAATGGCCCGTCCCCACGATCCAAAGAGGCGCTGGGCATTCTGGTAAAGAGCCCGATCGCGGTTTTGGGGCGCCGAGATGAGATCAACTGTTGCCAGCCCCATGCCGGCCGAATGCCGCTGCTGGATTTCCTTCAAGACAAGCTCAGCGGACCAGGCGCGCGGTGCTGGCATTAATCGCTGTGCCGGTAGGCCGGCTGCCCGGACGGCCTCATCCCAACCGCCGAAGAAGAAACAAGCCCACCGCCAGAGGGTGATGTGGTGTTGACAGGCCGCGCCCGGGGGAGCCTCGATGGCTGCGGTTTGATTGAGCCGCCGCTGGTGGTTGTAGCGCTCGCGAATTGCCCCGAGAACGGAATCCGCGGTGGGATATTGAATGGAACCAGCCACCGAGTGATGGCGAACGAGAAAAGGATCAAGGCCGATGCGCTGAAGAGCATTGTCCCAGGAGCCAAAGTAAAAAATGGCATGATTGATCAGACTCCTCTCCAGCCGATCGATATGGAAGTAATGGACGGGATCGCCTCGGCGGTGATATTCGGCGATGCGGTCGAGAGTGACTTCTTCGCAAAACGGAACGTCCCACAGCGGCAGTTGGCCTTGGTTGAGCTTGGTCTCTCTTCCTCGCCGCTGAAGTTTTGCTTGCTCATATTCACTGGCAACTTCCGCATGATATTCATTCCGATATTCCTCCGCCGTGATATCGTGAACCTTCAGATGTTTGGCAAGCCGCCGGTAGGAACCTTGGCAGATGCGGCACTCGACAAATTCATCCCATTCGACATTGATGTCCTGGTAATGGAGTCCGGCATCCCGCAAGGCCTGAATCCAACCCCAGAATGGGCGAATCGCGAATACGTTCCGCAGGAGCGTCGGATGATTTCGCCTGACAGCGGCGATGTTAAGAGGCTCTCGTCGAGAATGGAGTTGTTGAATCTCACAAACAATTGCTTGTTTGGCGTCCATAACGTGCGATCCGATGGGAGAATGCTAGAACGGGATGGGGAGAAGTTACAGGCAGAATCTCACGCTAACGGCAGAGGTAGAATGGAAAATTTCATCAAGTTGGATGGAATCCCTTTGCTAAGCCTTCAAAAAGTCATTTTCGCTGCAAGAACAGGTTAGAGACGGGAGATGAGAAGAAATGTGGTCCCAGTCCCTGCTGCTCATACCGTTCTCTTATCTCTATCGAATGGACCTTGTCTTTTTTTGAAAAAATTTGGAGGGGTTGCCGCATTGGCGGAGCCTGGGTTGGCCCAGCCTCCCTGCGGCTTCCACGATCGCGATGACAAATCCCAGGTCGTACTGGTAAACCTGCCGCTTGCCATACGCCACTCGTGCTTCGGTCAAAGCGAGGTCGAACTTCTCCAAACGCAACAACTCAGCGAAATGGTATCGAAGTTCGTAGCGTCGGCTTGGATTTGCCATCTGGGTTTCCCTCGCGACACTCACCGACTTTGTGCGTGCGGCCATAGGTTTTCCTTGTTACAAACATTTAAGGATTCAGGCTATGGTACAAACCTCCCAAAATGCTTCGTTTGTTCCGGGGCGCCGATCCGCGGAGGCCGACCTGCTTCTCATTCGGATCCATGAGGCGGAGAAGGTCGATCAATTGGCCAAAGCTCTCTTCTCCCTGATCGGCCACCTGATGCCCTTCCAATTTTGCAATCTCCTCTTCCGGCCTCTTGAATTTGAGCTTCCTTGTCGCTTCTTCCCGACGAAATACAAAGCCGTGGTCGATGCTTACATGGATCGCCATCACAAGACCGATATTTGGCTGGAACGAAGTCCCGTGCATCCCGGAGTGACTGCCGTCCGGCACGGCGATTACACCCCCATCGAGGTCCTGCACCAGAGCGCCTATTACAAAAATGTTCTTCGTCCCCTGGATTCGGAATATGCCTCCTCCATCGTCGCTTGGCGTGGCAATACATGGCTATCGACCTTAACAGTCTTTCACAATCGAGAGCAGGGCGAGTTTACCGATGCCCAAATGGAAGAACTTCGAGCCCTTCATCCGCATTTTGAATGTGTGATTCGCCGTTTAGCCGGCCATCAGGAATCCAGGCTGATCCATTCTTCCTTGGGTCGTTTCATTTCGGGATTGCCAACCGCATCCATCGTACTTGACTGGAATTTGCGGCCTTTGCATTTCAGTGCCTTGGCCGCCCAGCTCTGCGTCCAATGGCGGCGAGGCGCCCGAGCTTCCCTCTTCAAGGCTCCGAAGAGCTTTCACGTGCCGGGTGACCTTCTGGCTGCGATTGAGGCGATGCGTCCCGCGTTGACGCAACGACGACAGTCCCGTAAAAATGCGTCACGCGTTCCTGTTCGCATCATCCATCAGCACCCCCAGATGCGCTGGCTCAGCGCAGCCATCGAATTCCTGCCGTCCCGCTCGCTTTCGCTCAGCAAAGGCACCTTCCTCGTGACCCTGAACGAGGATCGAAACCCTGACGAGGCAACCGGCTTCGTCCAAAAAATGTCCAAGCTTTCCCCGCGTGAGCGTGAATGTGCGTTACTAGCCGCCGAAGGCCTCCATAACAACGAGATTGCCAAGCGACTCGGCAAGAGCGCCATCACCGTGAGAAATCAACTCACCTCGATTTTCCGCAAACTCAACGTCGGCAATCGCCACAAGCTCATCGCCGCTTTCGCCTACCTCGATTCCACCGCCAAGAAAAAGTTGCGGATCAAACAACGACCTTCCCGGCCACAACCCGGCTGAGGATTTCCACCAGGGCGGAGCCGCGTTTGGGGCCGTATCGGCGGCGACAAGTGAGATTAATGGCGTCGGTCAAATCCGCCAGCGCGCCTCCTTGCCCTCCCATCTCGTTGGAACAATCCACGACGATCAGTTCCGTTCCGAGCGTCTTCCACAAGGCCTGGTAATAGCCAAAGTCAAAGCGACTCAAAACGCTGCTCGTTGCCACCACCAATCGCGGTGGACGCTCTTCGATCAGTCGAGCCAACTTGATTCGCCGCGATCCCACGCCGGGCGCAAACTCCCGGACAACTTTTTCCACGATCCAGCCACGTCCCTGGCAGAAGTGTTTGCAGGTTTCCGTTTGCCGCTCGATTTCAGCTCGTGGTTCTCTTGGGTTAATCCGGACATAAATGACGGCCTCCGACTTGATCGCCATCACCCTCTTGAGCCCGCGGCCATCGTGGATCAGAATCGTCCCCGTGGGCGCCTGCTCCCCGGTGACCCCACCAGGAAGTTCTTCGTTGTGAAACCAGCGCCACGCGGTGCGGTAGCTGATCCCTTGCCTCCGCGCCCAGTTTCCCAGCGTCTCGCCGCTGCCTTCGTTGTTGTTTGTGTATTTCATACGGATTCCACGTATTACAAATGGACCATATTTGTCCACAGAAGACCCGAAATGGTCATTGCTTCCAGGCAGGGATTTGACCTGACCCAAAGACGACTTGGTCGTACATCACCGCTATGCCACGCGGAATTGATCTGACTGAAGTCGAAAAAACGACTCCCCCTTCTGAAAAGACTCCGCACCCACCGGTTGCGTTACCCGGTTCGATTCAGACGTTTGTCCGTCAAACCCGGTTCTGTTTGAGTCAAGCGAAGGGCACGGAATCGCTCTGCGGACACCAACGAAACGTGGTGGGCATCCTTAGTCCGGTCAAGGTCGAGGAGGTTCAGCTCATTATGGCGGCAGCCCGCGCTGCAGGACCATCCGTTCAGATTCAGCCCATAGCCTGCGGAAAAAATTGGGGGTTCGGTTCCCATCTGCCAACCCGCGACAATGTCTTTTTGTTAGACCTGTCTCAGCTGAACCGAATTCGGTCGAAAGACTTGGTGGGGCATAGCGTCGAGCTTGAACCCGGCGTGACCCAAGGTCAGCTCGATGACTGGCTGGGTCAACACGGCAGATCGCACTACTTCAACGTTACGGGAGCGGGCACGATTACGAGCGTGATCGGCAATGCGCTGGAAAAGGGCATTGGCTACTCGGGCTCGCGTCACCAGGACTTACTAGAGCTGGAGGTGGTCATTCCGGGCGGGCAACTCATCCGAACGTCCAAGCACGCGGAGCTGAGCAAATTTGGATTCGGTTTCTCGCTTGGCCCGGGCGTCACCGAGCTTTTTTGCCAAAGCAATTTCGGTGTGGTGACCGCCGCCCGGATCGCCCTGCCCCGGCGTCCGCCGGTCATGGGAGCCGTCATTTGCAAAGTTCGAAATCCCACTTTCTTTGGATCTCTCGTTAAGTCGATCTCGGATTTGATCGCGGAAGGAGCCTGCTACGGAGTGCCCCATATTTTTAATCGGGAACGAATCGTCATGTCGTTTGCTCCCCATCTCGATTCACCCGGTGCGGAGACCCTGGCCAGCTCCACCGCCAGTTGGACAGCGCTAGTTCCGATCAAAGGGTCTCAGGCCGTTTTCGACGCACTGGTGGCAACCGTGACGGAGCGGATCGGAGGCTATGGAGAAATCGAAATTGTTTCGGATCGAACAAGCGGCTCCCAACTCAACTGTCTGCTGCAAGGCCGGCCTTCGGACTTTTCCCACGCCAGCGTGGCCTACGCGGTCTTTGGCTCAAAAATAAGTCTCACCGCTCCCATCGAGCAAACCGGCGCGGGCCTGATTCACGTTACTCCGCTGGTTCCCTTGAACGGAAATTGGCCGGAAAAAGCGGTAGACCTAGCGGTCCAATTCCTGCGCTCGCACGGATACGCCAATCCTCAGCTCTCCCTGAATGCCGTGTCATCCCGCGTCGCTGCCCTCGTCATTCCCATCGGCTTCGACCGTCGTTCGGCGAGCGACACGGCCAAGGCGCAAGGGGCGGCCGCGAGTCTCGTTCGTACCTTCGCCCAGGCGGGAATGCTTCCCTATCGACTGGGCCTTGACCAAGCCGATTGCTTGCCGGCCATGGACGAGACTTGGTCAGAAATTTTTTACCAGATGCAGACTATTTTTGATCCAACGCGCTGCATGGCTTCGTCTCGCTATGAACCGCTTTGGTCAGCCGCGACGGATCACACGAACAAACCCATGGAGGACACTCATGATACGTTTCTCAAATAAGGACCGCATTCCGGTTATCACGGCTATGGGGATCGCTGCGCCCGGCGCGCTGGATGCCGAAACCATGTGGTCGAACATTCGCTTGGGCAAGACCGTCGTCGCCAAAAACCGGCGTGTGGACACCTCGGAGTCCGGCTGCTCGATCGGGGGAGAGGTTCCGCCATTTGATCTCTCCTTTGTTCCCGCCGACCTCAAACCGAAGCGCATGGCCCGTCATACGCAACTGCTACTCTGGGCCGGAAGACAGATCCGGGAGGAAGTGGCGAAACTCAAGATCAAACCGTCGATCAAGATTGGTCTCGGGACCAGTTGCCTTTCGATGATCAGCGAATCGGGCGTTATGCGGGCGAAAGGCGGAGCCACGTCGGCTTCGCGTTATATGATCTCGCAGTGTCCTCCGCAGGCAGCCGCAGGGGCTCTGGCTCAATACTTGAAAACCGATGCCAATGTCCTGGCCATCTCCACAGCTTGCGCAGCGGGGATTGATTCCCTTGGGCTGGCGGCGGAAGACATCGTGACCGGAAAAGCCGAGGTAGTCGTGGCCGGTGGCACCGACTCTTCCATCGGGGTTGCCCCCTTGGCGGAATTCGTCAACTCGGGCCTGGCATCGCTGCGCAACAACGACCCGGAACGGGCGAGCCGCCCCTTCGATGTCTTCGCGGACAGTGGCGTTTGTGGCGAGGGAGCGGGAGTTTTCCTGATTGAAGAAAAAGAAGCCGCGCTGGCGCGTGGAGCTACCATCCTGGCTGAAATCGCCGGCTACGGCTCCTGCATTGACCCCGACAAAACTGTGCCGGGAAGCGGCTGGCCGGAATGCATGCGCTTGGCTCTCGCTAGCGCGGGCATGACGCCCGATTTGCTCGATTCCATTTCGGCGTGGGGGCCGGGCCACCCGGTTCTCGACCGGGTCGAGGCGCAAGTGTTGTACGAACTGCTGGGGACGAGCGCCGGGCATGTCCCGGTTTATTCTATTAAGGGAGTCATAGGAAATCCTATGGCGGCCGGCGGTCCGCTCCAAGTGGCCGTGGCCATCTTGTCCATGCGCGACGGAGTGGTTCCTCCGACCACTAATCTTGATGTGCCCATACCGGAAGCAACACTCGATTTGGTCCGAGGAAAGGAAATATATTGCCTGCCGCAGAACGTCTTACTCAACTCGCATGGAGTGGCGGGTGCAAATGCGACGCTCATCCTGCGCAATCCCGTCTGCCTCGCCGATACTTATCCCAAGGAACATTTCCCGTTACGCTTCAACCGGCTCGAATCCCTTCTCGCCGTATGACCTCACCTCATATTCTCATTGCTTATCCCATGGGCGGAGAGTCCGTGGCCCTGAGACTCTTCGAAATGGTGGAACCGCTCGGATCGATAACCTTGCGCACCCATTCCCGGACGAAAGCCGAGAGGGGCCAGCCCCGTTTTGACGTCGTGCTCTGTGTCGTCACGGACGAGGCATCCGTCGAGGAGGCGCATGATTTGCAAAAACGGATGGACGACATTCCCACCATCGTTGTCGATAGCACGGCAAACACGTCGATTCCCATAAACGGGTTTATGGGCCTGGTTTCGCCCGTTCCCCAAAACATTCTTAAAGCGGTCCGGGATATTTTGGACCAAGTTTCGTCCGTTGAAAAAAATCATATTCCTGATCAAAGGCGTGCCCACGAGCGACCTGCCCTGACCAGCCGGTTCGATGTCACGCTTTCCCGTTTAGGCGGAGTATCCCAACGGGCCGACACGATCCTTGCTGCCGCGACCCGTCAATTGGCGTGGGAACTTCGCGCGAACAACGCGGAGGCTTGTGTTCTCGACGCCAAGCACCGCGCCCGCCGGGTCTATGACCCATCGTCATCCGCGTTCGAGACCAAGCCCATTCCAGAGGGCGTATGCCGGATTTTGGAAGCTCGCAAGCAGCTTCTCTGCACAGCGGACCTGACACGCCGGGCTGATGCTCCGCTGGCCAATTACCTGAAGAGCCAAGGTTTGAACGTGGTGGCACCGATGATGTCCGAACACCAGCTCGTCGGATGGTTGGCGCTCGGCTTGGAGGAGTCGATGCTCACGGATGACTTACTAGACGATCTTCACGTTGCCACGCATTTGCTCAACATGACATTGCCCAGGTCCAGCGACATTTCCTCTCTCCAAGAGAATCCCTGGCACGAAGCCCTCCTAGCGTTCGGGACGGGCATGCTTCTGCTCGACCACCGTGGCACCGTCCGCGACATCGTCGGCGACTCCCTGCTGTTGGGCCAGACACCTTCCGAGGCTCAATCCTTCAAGGCCATTCGAAACGGCCACATTCGCGAAGTCATAGCCGAGGCCTTGAGAGGGAACTTCACCACCAAGACGTGGACTGATCCTCATTCCGATCAAGGTTTCGTCTGCTCGGCGGCAGCTCTGGCCGATAGAGCCATTGCCGTGAGCTATGGCCGGGAAACGGGCAGTTCACAGAAATCCATTGCCCTTCCTCTCCCGGATATCGCTTTGCCCGGATTCCTTGATTCCTTATCGGTCCCGGTTGTGGCGGACGGCTCATCCGGTTCCCCCAGTCTACTCCCTCAAGGGCGAATCAGCGTGGAAGACTCCGAAAATATCCGTCGTTGCGCCCAAGCCGCCATTGCCAAGGAAGCCAAGTCGCTGCGCATGCGCTTTGATGCAGAGGGCAAATCGGGACGTGCGGTCCTATTTTTTGAAACTCCGGCCAGCGGAACCGAAAGCAAGTTAGAAAGCGATATCACGCACGCCGTCGAATTTTACGTAACACCCGTATAACTTGCGGAACCCATTTGCAAATCGGCGGATCATTCCCTTAGAGTGAGGGGATGACGGGTTACCAACTCCGGGTCAGAATTGCAGATAGTCACCGAGCCAGGCTGCTGAAGGTTTCCGCGGGCCGCAAAAAGGGCGAAACGCTTTCCGACATGGTAAGAGAAGCCATTGAGGCGTTCCTGAAACCTCAGCTTCAGGTATGTGATATTGATTTTGCCATCAGCGAGGAGGCCCAGGCCCGAGTCCGGAAGCTGGCTAAACAACTCGACCGTCCGCCCAGCCAAGTGATTGAAGATTGCATTAACGGCGTCGGCGACCTTTATGAAAGCCAGCGACCTCCGTTGATCGTGCTTGAGCTTGAATTGCGCGCAAAATATTTTGCGCAAAGAGGCACTGGCACGAAACGTCCAGAATCCGGCGCTGCTCCCTAAAGCAAAAATGTAACACGGGACAGTCGACCCGTTTCCGTAGGGAATCCCCATCCATGTCCTCTGCACGCGCTAGCATCCTAGTTGTCGCCCTGATCATGATTGCTTTTGTCAGCGGTCTCTACTTTTCCTGTGGGTTTTCCCGCGACTTGGTCACGAAGTCCAGCGAGGTTCCGCCCGTGAACCGGAGTGACATCCCGGCAGCCTCACCCGAGAGTCATCGTTTTACGCCGGATTCGGCTGTCTCCCTGGCCTCTCATTCGCAGGCCCGTTCGGCGCAGGAGAGCAGTCCCTCGTATCACTACAATGCCCAAGGTCAACTCCAGCTCATCCGTTATCCCGATGGCTCAACCTACACCTATGTGTACGACGATCACGGCGACAAGATCAGCGAAACGACGCGGACCGGACTAACCTGGACCTACCTTTATGACGTTCATCAGAACCCCGTTCGCGTGATCGACCCCGAAGGTTGCTCAGTCGATTCTTCTGCTCCGGGCCAGCCGTAAGCCAAGTCGATTCAAAGAGCCCGAACTCCAGCGCAAAGGTTACGATCCGCTCAAGGGGTCCCCCACGTTGATCCGCGCGGCTGCTTCCTTCAATTTCTCCATCGCCTCACGATAGGGCACAGGCTTTAACTCGGTCTGGCCGGCAAAACCATTTAACGAAATCAATTGGTCCTGATCTCCGGTGCCGTCATGCAACCAGAGAAACGCGGCATTCAGACCGTGAACGATCAGGGAGCGAACCTCCCATTGAGCGCCGTCGGCTGGTGGCGGCAATCTCATCGCCCTATCGAGCGCCGCGCCGAATCGCTTTACTTGGGGATTTGAGCTGGAATATTGGTGTATTTCGCCGCGCACCTCGTCCAAGTCATACGCGGACGAGGGAGTCTCCCCCTTGGATTCGAGAGCCCGAAGCCCGCTCAGAGAGGGAGGTTGATTTTGTGTCAGTTGTTCGAGGCCAAGACGAAAAACCTGGTGGACTGCCGTGACATTGGAGCTGACCGAGGCCGAGGAGACGGCCACGGACGCGACCTCGGATCTCGCCATCTGGTGGTGTTGAATTTTCGCCAAAATGGCGTCGTTGATAAAATGGAACTTGAGGTGCAAGAGGGGAATATAAGGTTTCGTGTAATACGAGTGGGTCCAGGAGCCCGCGCCTTGGTAGTTCGAGGTGAAGTTCTCCAAAGTTATCACACTATTGCCGTAGATGGGATCACCGATGTAAAGGCTATTGGCCGAGCCCCAACTCCAGTAGCCGTAGATGACCACGAAATGTCCGCCTCCTCCATGCCAACCAATGCGTGCTCCAATGGCTCGCCCGGCGTTTATTTCGGATTGAATATCAGAAAGACTGAGCGTCCCCGAAACCATCCGGTCATAATTGGAAGTGGTCGTGAGAGCTTGATCCAGATAGCCATAGACATCGCAAGCGGACGGGGTAGGACCATTGCAGCAGTCGCTTCTATTCAACGTCTTGGAAGCGACCTTGCATTGGGTCCAATTGCTCAACCTCCAGTAAAAGACAGACATGCTGGTGGCGACGGCAGCCCAGCACCAGTTCGATTGCAACTGGGTTTGGATGCTAAACGTCAGCTCCTTGCTTTGGGACAGGGTTCCTAGAATCGGAACCTGACGGGCCGCAGATAAAAGCGAATGTTCCGAGTTGAGGATCAATTCTTGAGAGGGCATGGTGTCTTTGAACTAGTTTGAGGAACGCAAAAGTCGAGGGAAGCGGAGGAGGAGGAAATAGAGACGCGCTATGAACTATGTCGAGTACCAATAGCAGCGCCGCGTCTATACATGGCTTGGGGGAAGGAAGCAGAACTTGTTAGCTTCAGGACATCTGAAGAAATCTGTTTTGAATCTATTTTAGCGCGGCCTTGGCGTTCTGCTGCTCGAACAATCTCGACCACGAATCGCAGGTCACAGGAGAGGATCTGTCCCTTAGCATGGGCAACCAGCGCTTCGGCCAGAGATTGGTCAAAATGCTCGAGGGTGAGCAGATGGGCAAAGCGATAGCGCAATTCGTTTCGGCGGACCCCATTAACGACGACAACTTGAGCCGCATCTCCGGCACGCGACTTTGTGCGTGTGCTCATGGTTTGGTTTGATACACTTATTAAGATCTATTTGCCATGGTACAAACCTCCCAAAATGGCTCGTTTGTTTCCCACCGTCGATCGCCCGAGTCCGATTTATTGCTGATTCGAATCCACGAAGCCGAAAAAGTGGACCAGTTGGCGAAGGCTCTTTTTGATCTGATCGATCACTTGATGCCGTTCCAGTTTTGCAATCTTCTTTTCCGGCCGCTCGAATTTGAACTGCCCTGCCGGTTCATTCCGGCCAAATACAAGCCGGCGGTTGATGCTTACATGGATCGCCATCATAAGACCGATATTTGGCTGAAACGAAGTCCGGTGCATCCTGGGGTCACAGCGGTCCGACACGGCGATCACACGCCCTTGAAGATTCTGCATCGGAGCGCCTACTATCGAAACGTCCTTCAACCGCTCGATTCGGAATATGGGGCCTCGATTGTCGCTTGGCGGGGAGACGTCTGGCTCTCCACCTTGACGGTGATGCGCAATCGGAAGCAGGGAGAGTTCAGCGACGCTGACATGGACGAACTGCAGGCCCTGCATCCGCATTTTGAATGCGTGATCCGCCGCCTGGCGGGGCATCAGGAATCCAGACTCATCCATTCTTCCTTGGGCCGCTTTATTTCGGGACTTCCGACGGCATCGATCATCCTCGACTGGAATTTAAGACCGCTCCACTTCAGTGCTTTGGCGGCGCAGTTATGCGTCCAGTGGCGACTCGGCCCACAAGCCTTACGCTTCAAAGCCCCGAAAACCTTTCAAGTTCCGGGCGATCTTCTCGCGGCCATCGAGTCGATGCGACCGACCTTGACCAAACAAAAATGGACTCGCGGTAGCGCGCCGCGTGCACCGGCTCGCATAATCCACCGACATCCCAAGACCCCATGGCTGAGCGCCTCCCTTGAGTTCCTACCGTCACGCGCACTCTCGCTCACCAAGGGTACCTTCCTGGTGACGCTCCATGAGGATCGGATCGCGGACCGGGGGGCGAGCGTTGCGAACCGGTTGGCCAAGCTTTCTCCGAGAGAACGCGAATGCGCCCGACTCGCCGCGGAAGGTTTTCAAAATAACGAGATTGCCAGGAAACTCGGCAAGAGCCCGATTACGGTCAGGAATCAATTGACTTCGATTTTCAGCAAATTGGGTTTCGATAGCCGCCACAAACTCATCGCTTCCTTTGCCCACCTCGATTCGGCAACGAGGCGAAAACTAAAAATCAAACGCCAGTCGATCAAGTAAGAGCGCAAGTTAATCGCATGCCCGCCGCGAATGGCTTAGGCATAAAGTTCTGGATCAAGTTTTCACGCCCCAACACCGACAAGGCCACGTTTCACGCCGAAGTTTTCGAAGGTCCATTGGGCTTCTTGCATCATGGAGCTATTCAGATTTTTTTAATTACAGCGTTGGATAGATAAATCCATGGAACTCTCTAGTAGCGCTCGGATTGAGTAATGGAGAATATACGTAATACGTTGTATTCCGAGTTGGATTCACATAAATAAGCTTGTATTACGTCCGAAGTTTAGCTTTTTGTCTCTCTTCGCATCAGGGAAATGCGAATGAACTGGATTTCTTCACGCCTGCCACGGAAATGCCCGCATGGGATTTTCCCACCTTTGGACTTGGGCTTTGTTCCACCCCGCAACTTTTTCTCTGGCCTGCCAGGGCCCAGCCGATTTTCTCAAAGCTGGCGTGAATTGGCGGAGTCTGTTTTTGCCAGCAGGAAAACCGTTTCAACCCTTAATCAGGAATAACCATGGGCGTGCTTCTTCAAACCTTTTATTGGAATTGTCCTTCTGGCGACAAGCAGGAGGGAGAATGGTGGAATTTCATCGCGGCAAAACTACCCGAGATCGCCAAACAAGGTTTCACGGCCCTTTGGCTTCCTCCTGCTGGCAAAGCCGCCAATCTTGGGGGCATGTCCATGGGATACGATCCCTACGACTACTACGACCTCGGGGATTATGACCAAAAAGGTTCGAGGAAAACGTGGTTTGGAAATAAAGCCGAACTGCTGGCGCTGATCGCAGCAGCTCATCAAGCAAAAATTCAGGTTTATGCCGACGTGGTCATCAATCATTGTAATGGCGGCGACACGGAGGAATTGAATCCCATCGATGGCACCAAGCGGTGGACGCTTTTCAATCCCTTAAGCGGGCAATTTCCCCGTAACTGGGAATACTTTCATCCCTCGCGCTATGAACGGTGGGACGGGGAAGCCTTTGGCGCCATGCCGGACCTCTGCCATCGGAATCCCGATGTCTATTTAGCCATGGTTTCGTACGCCCGATGGCTCATTGAGACTTTAGGTTTCGACGGCTTCCGTTTTGATTTTGTCAAAGGATACGGAAGCTGGATGGTCAAGGCGTTGATGGAGGAGCGATACCTCAAGGATGGGGATGGCTACAGTCCTTTTGGCGTCGGTGAGTGCTGGGACAGTGACCGTACGATTGCCGACTGGCTCACGGAGGCCAACTCATGGTCGGATAACCCGGTCTCGGCCTTCGATTTTCCGCTCAAGTATCGGCTGAATGACCTCTGCCAGAACTCTGGTTCTAGCCTCCGGACTCTCGCCAGTGGCGGCACCATGCTCAGCGAGACGCCGGACCGGGCAGTTACCTTTGTCGAAAATCATGATACGGAGGGCAGCGCTCCGTGCATCCGCGACAAGATGCTCGCCTATGCCTTTATCCTCACGCACCAAGGTTACCCCTGTGTCTTTTGGCGTGATTATTTCAACTATGGATTGGCCGAGGTAGGACTCAAAAGCGGGATTGCGGCCTTGGTCTCCATTCACGAGAGCAATGCAGGAGGCGCCACTTCCGTACTCTATGTGGACGACAATCTTTATGTCATGCAGCGGTCGGGCTATGGAACCCAGGCCGGCCTTGTCCTGGTTCTAAACAACCGCATCGATGCGTGGAACGGAACATGGGTGCAGACTCAATGGTGCAATACCACCCTCGTACCCGTGGCTTGGAGGGGTGACAATGACACGAACGTACCCGCCCCTCAGCCTACCCAGGGGAACGGATGGGTTCAACTATGGGCTCCGCCGCGCGGATACGCTGTTTATGTTCCCGGAAACTAACCAAGCATAATACCTAATCGAGACCATGTGCAGAAAGCGAACACCACCTCAACCAAGAAGGATGGAATGTTATGAGTACATGCAATGATAAGTCGACAACCTTTCTAAAAAATCTGGGTTTTAACGTCGTTCGTTACCCCAGTGGGGGAATTTTGCCGCTGGGGCTCCTGGGACGACAGCAAGGGAGCACAACGCTGCTCGGCACGCTGAATCAACTTATCACGGAGTCAAAGTCGCCCCTGCCGGTCATCACCGTTGACGTCCCCTCGGCCACCGTTAACGGGCAGAGCACGAGTACGTTCAAAAGTGGCCTGGGCCTGAGCATTCTCAGCAATCTGATCGGCGCGATGGGAGGCACTTTGGGAGTGAGTGTGAATTTCACCAACGCCGACACCATCACTTTTACCTACGATGGAGTGCTCGAAGATTGGGCGTTGCCGCTGGATATCGGCAATTATCTTCGAGACGGCAAGGTCGATGCCGGAAACCTGATCCTGGCCCAGTACGTTCAGGGCAACGGCGAACTCTATATCATTAGCAAGATTGTTAAGAGCAAGAAATTCAGCGTCGCGTTTAAAAAGGAAAATGGCATGGAAGCCAAAGTGGATATACCCGTGATCAAGGGAGTCATCGGAGGAAATATTTCCGTCTCGGCCGATAGCGCCAACACCTCAACGGTCAGCTTCGATGGAGCGGTTCCGCTTACCTTTGGTTTTCAATGTTTGTCCGTTGGTATCGACGATGGCGTCTTGAGCCTGCAAACGTCCCCGGCCGGCAATGTTCCTCTTGTGTTCAGCGTCGACCATAGCAGCCAGCAGTTCGAGCCCGAAATTTTGAATTCCAAGGGATTGCTTTGGATTGATCCGTCTTAATTCACACCAAAAAATTATGGCCAGCTTTGATCCTCTTTTCGCTCATGACATTCTCCTTAGGCTGGCGGAAGCGGCCTATCTGCAAAATCTCAACCCACCCGTCGATCTTCCGGCCGGCTACTCGGTCGTCGGCCAAATCACGGCAGACCAGCAGACGTTACAAAACGTGATGGCCGTGGCGCCGGTTCAGCATCAGGAGTTAATGGCGGCGCTGGCCGCGTCAGGTCCTGGCTT
>JAOTRH010329523.1:0-37199 GCA_034768845.1 Heliamphora exappendiculata
TATATATATATATATATATATATATATAGCTCACTAACAGAATATCATGTTACATATATAAGGGTATTAGTGTCCAATATCTTAATTATATTTTAAAATAGGATCTTTAGAGATATTCTGTTAATGTTTGGACCTATCCCCGAACAAGTTTCTAATATAGAGTATTCATAATTAATTATCCATTTTTTTGTTTTCTAGGCTAATTTTTTTATTTTCTCGATTTATTATGATAAAATAAATTTAAAAGTATAACTATTTTAAAAAAATTAAAAAAAAATTACTAAAGACAAAAAAAAATCACATAAAAGTCTTAAAAGTAGCCTTTTCATCATATCTTAACTTTTTTTATTTTTTAATCAAATTTTTTCTTTCCTGATTTCTTATACCGAGAGAGATCTAAAAAATATTATCTAAAAAATATTATCGTTTGAATTAACATAATTTTTTTTTACTAAAAAACAAAAAAAAAGTCCTATAAAAAAAATTATCCCACACAATGTCTTAAGGGGAGTAATTATTTTCTGCTACAAGGGCCATGGTTATATGGTGCAACAAGAACACTTTGAGCCACGTGATCATGTTACATGGAGCATGATCACTTGGTGTGCCACAAGTTTATTAAAAACTATACAATTATATGAGTTCTTTATATTTAAAAATAAAACCACACAATTGTGTAGGTCCTAAAAAACTTACAACACCATGTTGCGTTGTTTTGTGCAGTGGTATATATTTTTCCTTTTAAGGGTGTTTTGAGTCTAAATATGAACAATTAAACTTTTTAATATTTTTGGATGTCAGGTCTAAGTTAAAACGTACTTTAACTAATTTTTAAAGATCAATTCCACCATTTATTAACGAAAGCTCAATTAAAGTTGAGATAAAATAATTAAATTCAAGACAAAAGTACCTTTCATCGTCAATCGTCTTTTTGATTGGTTTCGCAATGGCCATTTGGTTGAGTACTGCCACAACATTACCTATTGATAAATACAATAAATTCATCATTTTTTTTGAATTAATCATCTGCTTCTCACATTCCGTGAATAGCCGATACATTAAAAAATATCCAGAAAGGCATTTCAATTAACCAGGGGAGGAATTGGGGTTCGCATTTGGCACATTTGAAGTTATTTAGGGTAGATTAAACTTATACAGATTCGCCTGAACTAGACTCATCTGAGGGAGGCATGCCTTCTAAATTTGTTTTTGTTTTGTAAATGATAATATAAGCATCTAAATATGAACATACAAAAAAATTAGGGAAAAAAAAATGAAATGAAATTTTCTTTTTAATTAGCTGAATGAAAAGAAATTACTACAAGTCTAAAAATCTGATGATTTACATGGGGAAAAAAAAAGAGAATCTTATTAACAGAAAGAAAGGATACAAGAAGAGAGAATATATAGTAATGAAATTTTTTTGTAATTTAAAATTTTAGAGTATTAAATGGAAAGATACAATGGGGGGGTGGGTTTATGAAGTTCAAAGCAAAACTTGTAGAGTTTTTTTTTTACATGGAGAGGGAGATGCCGACGATAACTCCCACCGATGCCTCTCTCCCCATATCTTTCTTCCCATTCCTCTTTTCTCTATTCTTTCGTTTTCCTCCATCTGTTCTCCTTTCTTTCTTTCTTTCTTTCTTTTTTAGTTTGCTCAATTTTGTGTGTGATATGTATTTTATTTTATTTTTGTATTTTTTCTTCTTTCAGCATTTATTTTTCACCATTTCGTTCTCCTTAGCACTTTTAAATTTTAACATTTATTAGATCGACATAAGTGGATCGATGCCGTTAACGTCAAAGTTAAATGAAGCTAGGCAATCAACCCTGCGTTCAATAAATTTTTTTGCAATAGTTAGGTGAAGACTACAATATCATTTCTGATAGCTATAAAAGAACGGCGTTGTACGGATCATCACGGTGATCGATTCTTATATTTTGTTTTACAATTCTTTTTTAACATGTTTTAATAATGACTTTCAGCATGAAAATTTATAATTCTCACTGTGTGGAGATTTGATTTCTCCTTGTGTAAGAGTTTTCTTATCCATGTGTAAAGAGGTTTTTCTCTCTTCCGTTGAGGAGTTATATCAAATTGCAATGCATTTAGGTCTTTTTGATATTTTCTGATAAAAAAAATAGAAAGATCTATTATGAATTAAGGTATTTGGTGTAAATAAAATTATGAAATTATGGTAATTTGGAGTGGCGAGAATGGGTTTTAGAGGGTTCGGTTAGGCATTTACCCAAGACTAGATTGGATCATTGCCCGATTTTAATTGATTTAATGAGTTTCTTGCTCATATATCTCCGGCGTGGTGATAAATCCTCTTTCACTCTTAAGATCGCTAAGGGGACTCATTATGACCATAACAAGGGACAACTCTTTATCAACATCAAAATATTCCATTTTTGGAAGTGCGCAATTATAAATTTAAGCAAAAGTTATAATTAAGTGTTCATTAAAGTTATAAACTTATAAGTTTAAATAGTAAAACTTTTGTTTGTTAATTTAAAATTAAAAGTTATAAGCAAAAAGTTATAAACATATTTTTGGGATATTCTTAACTTTTTATTGAGCTATAAGCTAAAAGCTTAAAAATAAACTCAAAAAAATACTCTCATTAAGTGATCACTCATTACACTTCCAATCCATATGCACTAATTTTCCAACACTTCCTCTCACATGCAACTTTGTCAATTATATAACATTTTTTGAGTCTATTTTGGTACAATATTTTTTTGGCTCTATCCTTGTTGGGTTTAAATATTTTTCTTTATTTTTTTAAAAAAGTTTTCTCCTCTAATACTATGTGAACACTTTGTATTTAACCAAACAACATAAATTATTATAGTTAGAAAGGTTACCCATGTAAATTAAGGCCTCCTATAATAATCCAATTTAAAATTAGGACTTTAACTTTAAATAATTTTAAGCTAAATAAGTAAGAATTTCGTTTGGTGTAATTTTACAATGGCTTAAAAACTAAAAGCTTACAAAATTTAAAGTGACTTTAAAATTTTTTAAAGTTAATAACCAAGAAGATAATAAGACATGACTTAAAAGAGCTTTAAATAGTTTTAAGCTAGATAAATTTGTTCTAGAAAAATCTATTTTTTATTTTAATATAATTTCATCATAAATATCAACGAATAAGTTAAAAAATATAATTTTTTTTAAAATGAGATAATTAATGTAAGGTCCAATTTTAGCGACTTGTTTTGGAATCCTATCTACAAACAGTTATCCCACAAAATCCTCTTTTTTAAATTTTTAATGCTGTTTTGAACATTTATACCCTCATATGTGATTTTGATTACGGGAATTGAATAGATTTAAATTGATTTGTCCTCCGTGTATACATTCCGATTTTTATGATGGGATTCCGTTATTGATTCTACGCAGATTTTGTGGTAGACAATTTATCAAATTCTCACATTTTCTATAGTTTCCTTTCTATTCTTCATCCAATTTGAGATTCGATAACAGCAATCAATGTCTGGTACATCAGATTGAGTTTCCATCAATCATGATCATTTACTCGGTGTATTTGCACTGCTTTGACCGAAGATAGGTGGGTTTTTTATTCCCTTTAAATTTATTTTCACGAAGAATATTTTTGAGCGCATACATTACATACAGAAGAGATTCGCAGTTTGGTGCTAGAAGTTCTGAGAAGGCGCATTCCAGAAAAAAGCCATTGTTCTTGATAGAAGGTGAGTTCATTCTTGATGATTCACAGATGATATGTTTTGTATAGTCAGCATGTTTGTAGTTTATATGTTGTATATATTCTTGGTGGTAGATAATGGAGGAATTGTTCCAGTTTTGATTGTTGATTATTTTCATTGAGTAGGTCAAAGAAAGCAACACGGTCCCCTGTTTTTTATGCTTCTCTTGTCTGTAAGCAACATGGTCCCCTATTTTTTACACAATAAGAATGAGAATGAACAGAATGAGAATATGCGCAAATGGAAATGAGTATTAGGTTGCAGAAAATGAGAAATACGTTGCGAAAAATGAGAATTAGGTTGCAGAAAATGAGAATTAGGTTGCAAAATGAGAATGTCATACAATGAGCATGTACAGAATGAGAATATATGCAATTGGAAATGTCAAATTCCTCTGTTTTTAAAAACTGAGGTGGTTATTTTACATTGCATCATGGTAATCCTCAAGTTTTGTTGTTTTTCGTCATTACTAAAATTTGTAAATCTCATGTTCCCATTTTGTTGTTTTTTGTAGCTTTCAATGGAGAATTCATTGATTTTGTTGTGCAAGTACAATGATTGTACTGCGGAGATCAAGATTTTCAAAATTTGCAGTTACGAGTCGTTGATATTGAAAGTGTGCTTTAAGTTTGTTAGTAGTCAAGGTCGACCGATATCTTTGACTTACTCTATTACGAGACTAGTTATGTGTTTGTTGAAAATGAAGGAGATTTGCAAATAATATTTTCACTAGTTATCAACAAGGGTATTGATTGGGTCAATGTTATTGTGAGCGTGGAAATGGAATTTATATTGTCCACAATGAATGTGGCAGAGATGATGTAACGGGTTTAGATGATGAAAAAAATGTATGGAGATCTTTGTTTGAGAAAAGAAACAACATTTTGTCGTCATTTTGTTCACATCAGGAAAAGGTTTTACTATCTGCATCGTGGTTAAAGGGAATTAGTAGGGTCGACCAGAAAATTGAAGATGGTGCACATGAATTCCAAAATACACTTTGTAAATATGCAATTGAGTGTGGTTTCGAGTTTGTATACATCAAGAATGATAGGGAACGGGTGACTGCTAAATGCTCATGTTGGGAAGGAAGTTGAGGTTGAAAGGTTCATGCCAAGGCTCTCTTATCTAATGGATTTTTTTATATCAGGAAGTTGAACAATATACACACATGTGATCCTGCAGTGTGCGCATCAAAGGATTCTCGCACAACATCTGGGTTAGTGGGTTGATTGTGGATAAGGTCCGAACTAAACCACTTAAGCGCCCTGTTGATGTCGTCCATGACTTTAAATCAAATTACGAGTTGCAGATTAATTATCACCAAGCTTGGATGAGTGTCGAGAAAGCAAGGGATGAGGTTTTCGATGATTATTCAATGTCGTTTGATCAACTTCGATGGTATATTTAAGCTCTAAGTAGTAATCCTGGAAATTTTGTGATGATTAAATGTGAGCCTGCCAGAGGATACTTTCAGAGGTTATTTATTGTATTTAACGCATGTGTGCACAGATTCAATTATTGTCGGCCACTTCTGTTCTAGGATGGAACATTTTTGAAAGGGAGGTCTACGGGTATTCTTCTATTTGCTACTGCGAATGATGGTAATCAAGGTACTCGTTAATTATTTTTATTTTTTATGTCAGCGTTTTTAAGAGTGCGGGCTCTTGGTTAGTTGTAAATGCCTTAATCAAGGTATTTGTTATTATTTTTAAGAGTGTTGGTTCTTGGTTAGTTATCAAAGTCACAACAAATACCAAGAAATGATTCTTACTTATGCATTAAACAAACCTGCAATTAGATTATACTTGATGATTTCATAAAATCTGCCATCATGCTGCAGTGCAGTCCAAGGGGTTCGGTTCCCAAATATATGATTATAATTGGATTCATTCATTATGTAGTTAAGCTCACTGAGTAATCACATATTCTACAAATAAATGAATGATGTTATTCTCTATCACGTGGCTACAAATATCAGATCAATTTTATTTTTTTATATATTTAATATATCTCAAAACCGATCACCTTGGGCTGCACAACGTGTTAGGATCTTCGCATAACATGCACCTTGGGTTCAGCAAAAATAAGCAGAAAAGGCTCATAAAACGAGAGAAAATATTTACTTACTCTATCTAACCAGGTAATGTTGCCACTTCATCTTCATCATCAAGTTCCTGCTCCACGGCGTTAACCTGCGTGGGAAGTTCCCGTGAGGCGAGCTATATTGGAATACAAGTGAAACCAACATTTTAATTCAAATTTGCAAGTCCAACCGACACAACCAGGGAGGGAGGGACAGCATACAGATCCACATTATGACACAAACAAACAATATAAACTTGATAATGAGATATAAACAATAAATAAGGCATGAGGCTCACAGCAAGTAAGCATGCATGCACATAAAGGGATTGGAGAGTCGAAGTTAAGAGCTATCGAGTGAAATAACTGGACAACATGCAGGAAAGACGAGAAACAGAGGATCCCTTTACACCCAAATGGGCATATTGTAATAAGAATCTGCTTAAAGGTCATCAGAAGTCAAAACACTCAACTCAACAGTGTTCTGGAAGCATTTTACTGGGATTTGGCAGGATTTTGGCAGGGCGTGATGGTAGTTGATCTCACTGACTTTTCAAAATTTGAAAATATACACATAAATTTTAAGAAGATTTCCAAAATTTTGGAATGGGGGTGTGTTGAAATTTGCCCTCATAGATTTTTATTTTTCCGTCAAACTCTAATCATGTATTTCGTTAATAATTTCTCTTGCTCTTTGCTTCCTTAAGATTACATTTCTTCTCTTCTTCACTTTCTCTAATCTTACTTGTATATCGACTTCAGCGCTTGTGATCACCACCTTAATGATAGATTAACTGTTTATATGGGAGAATAATAAATTGTTTTCAGGATTATTTAAAATTCAAAATTATATTTTATCAATAGATATTTACTTTTTTGTTATCACTTCAATTTATTTACAATTTTTATCTATCAAATACGAAAAAAGGTTTTGCACCCGCTGGGCAACATCCTCGCTCCATCCTTGATTGCCTGAGCCGCTATTATTTCTTAAACTCAAGCTACAAAAAGAATTTATATCAGTAGATTATTCCAAATTAATCACACAACAGAAAGATAACAACCAACGAAGACTATTGGAGCAAGACCCCAAAATAAAGAAGAGGTAAATAAGCGAAGGATTATTGGAACAGAAGAGTATTCTTCAGTCATAGGAGAGTTACTAACGGGTCATTCACTCGAACAGAAGCACATACCACTAATAGAAAAATTACAAGGTAGACTCAAAGCCCCTACCCAAACAGCAAGAATGAAAATTTCAAGCAGAATTGAATAGCTATGAAGCTTGATTTGAGAAAGGAAATAAAACAAGAACAAAGGTTGACAGTAGAAAATCCCAAACCGAATTCTCAACACAGTATCGCCATATGTATCTGTATCAATGATACGGTCTGATATCGGACAATATCCATCGAGACATCGATAAATATCGATATCGGAAGCTCAAAATCTCGTTACATAATGGCCAATACGATATGTAACGGCCTATATTTAGAACCCAACTCCCAAGTCATGACAGTTTAATTCCCTCATTCTAATAAGTACAGTTTAGTACCTAAACCAGCTCACATATAACGTGTCATAGATTATGTGGGCCAAGAAAACAACACATACACAGCAATTAGGACAGTTAAGATGCTGGCTAACTTGAAGCCAAATTTATAGAGTGGATATTTGGGTTCACTCTTTAAACCTCTAGAAACACCATAAAATCAGGCTCTCCAAAATCCAATATGCATATAACCCAACGAGCCTTGATCCTTACTAAGAGTCAATTAATTGATTTACCTTCTCTAATCGGGTGTTCGTACAGTCATGTCCTACTCCAACTACAATGGGGTCATGGAACTTTTCATTTCCTAAACCTACATTTTTATCCTTCCTCTTGCCTCGGGCAACTTGGACCAAGTAACTCTTTGCTAAAACAGTACTTCTTCGATGTTACACAGTCAAACCATCTCACATTTTGTCAACTTATCATCACCTGGTACCACTTCTAACTAGCCACTAGTGCATGCCCTTGTCCTTTTTGTAATACCACACATCCGTCTCAATAACCTTATTTCCACTGCACTAACTTTTTAAACACTGGTTCTTTGCACGCCGACATTCAATCTCATAAAGAACATTTAAATATCTCATAATAACTACCTTGGTAAGAACTCTACAGTCATGCAGAACTCAGTAAGATCACACAGAACCGAATAACGTATTCTCCATTTTGTTGATCCCAATCTAAATCTACATGAGAAGTCACCCTCAGTCTCAGATCCCTATGGCCAATCTATCTATGATACAAAAAAGGCCATTCCAATATATCTTGAAGGCATCATGTTTTATATTCCTCGATTTTTCTGTTTGCTGTTTTCTTTCTCTTTTTCTTTTAGGGCTAGACAATTGAACATTAAGGTATTTCTCCAAATTCTAAAAACAATACTTGCTCAAATCTACTTTAATAAACTAAAATACAACGTAGATGATGAAATGCTCTCCTTTGTAGCCTAGTAAGTCCCCACATAATTAATAATTGAGAGAGATAGCAAGAGCAGGCAATGTCAATTGTCAATTCAAGGTTATTCTTAGTGGAAATTCAATTGCTACTCACATTATTTTCATACTAATCACTTGTCAACCGCACTTTTCATCACATCAATAGATCTACCTGACACTCTTTGTTTGAAGCCCTTCAAGTCATCTAGCAGCAGAACCTATCATGTATGTTAAGCAACAGAAACCATATGGAATTCAGTTTTCCTTCTATAAATTTTCCATCAATCCGCCAATGATACAAACACAAAAAATAATAATAACAACAACAACAACAGCAATAATAATAATCCAATGGTTGATCTCCCTGGCAAAACACTGAATTGAACACGCAAATAAATAATACCATCCTCTAGACCTTTGCTCAATCTGTCTACTAAAGTTCTTGTGTACTACACATAAAATCTAATGAACTGCACTTTTTTAAAATAATACATAAATTAGAGATAATAGTCCAAGAGAGATGCTACAATAGAATACCAATTCAAGATGTCCTCTGATTAAATATCTTTTCAATTGGCCAAAAGGCCAAAAACCATTGTAACGTAATGGTAAAAGCCTAGTGATGGCATCAAAATACAGTGGGGTTAGAGGTTCAACTCTCATCTGCTAGAAATATAAATAAATAAATGCGTTGAATGAATCTAGATTAATTGCAGTGGCCCTCACACAGTTGTGCTTGAATCCATACAATGGCTCTTTTGGGAGCTGTCTTGCAAAGAGAGAGCTAATATATACTACACCACCACACACATAAAAAATGTTTTATCCCTGCACACAAGCCTCCCGTTTACAGTAAATTATGGGGAAAAATTCAAGAAATTATAATCCCACTAGTCGAAACGAGTTTTTGGGAAGTGGCTTTTTCCACCCTCAAAAGTAATTTCCTGGCAAACTTAATCTTGCTCTAATCTGGCATCTGATACATCTTTTGAGATCATGATATCAAGAACAAAAACTAGCTTGCGTCACAACCAAAGTCAGGGGAGTGAGCCAAATTGCCACGATTTCAATGCAGAACTTGTGAGGGACTCCTACAGATGAAACTTCTAGCAAAACCATTCACGGTTTACTTGATGAATTCCATTATCCTTAAGGATGAATCACTCCCTAAGAGGAACCTATTGATTATTTTCCTATTGGTTGAACTGTAAATTTGCTGATTGATTTTGGCAAGACGTGCTCTTTGGCAATCTGCAACCAAATCTCTTCATGACATTGATAACAGTATGACAAAATCCATCATTAAGTGGGTGAGTCGAGCAGGTATATTAAATAACATGCAATAAAATTGTCAACAAGATGCCAACAAGATGAATTCAACTTGGGAAAGGGGAAAAAGTAGAATTGTGGTAGATGAAGGCTCAGGTCATATGCTTTATAACATCAAAAACCTAAGGATCAGGTAGTAAAGATGGTACGAATTGAATGGAATTGTTAGAAAATTTTGTCACCCAAAACTCAATTGATAAACTAATTTTGAAAAAGACAATGCCCTTAGAACTACCAAATGCATCATTAAAAATTGTGTTTACTTCATTTGACTGTTAAGCTAGTCAAAAGCAACTTGATATTGTAGAGATCAAGCACAAAAGGTATCATCTTAATTCTGTGAACTAGAAACAGCCCCAAAAACAAATCAATGCGTACGAGTCTTCAGTGCATCAAAGCACAAACCTATGATCACATGCATGCATGCATGTAAAAGCACGTCCCAACACATAATACACACGAGTGACTCTAAGCATCATGACAACAGATGTTCACAAATGATTCGGCATCCACAAATGAGGATCGGACAATTAGCCATCCAACTCACGGATTATTGTGATAGAGATGAAGGCCATTCGAACTGATGATCAAGTAACCAGGGACGGAACTTGGGTGAGACTGTTGGGGGCCAAGGCCCCCTAGCTTTCATTTTTTTAAAAAAATTATATAAGTAATGTTTTTTATTTTCCTAAAAGACTAGTGGACTGGGCCCCCCAGTTTAGAACTGAAGTACTGAACGCTTAGAAATTAGGGTTTCTCACTATTCTCTAGTTAGCAAGCAGTGCTGCGGCGGAACTTAGGCGATGCAACAGCGGACAGCGAGTCAGAGACCATCGGTGTGACTTGCGTGACGTGAGGTGGCGGCGCAACGACCATCGGCGTGAGGCGGTGTTGCGGCAACCATCAGCGTGAGGTGGCAACCATCAGTGACGCGGCGGCGACTTGTGAAGTTGCGAGTCTTGCGACGGCATGAGGCGGCGACCAGAAGAGGTATTTCTCTGAATCTATAGAAGTGGCTCAATTGCTCAATTAGGGTACTGGTGTTTAGCTATTGTGAGTCTAATTATTCTGCTTCCTTGAGCATGAAAAGTTTAGGGGACTGGACCTACGGGTGTTTAGATTCTTTTGCTAATTTTTTTATGTCTGTGATATATATGTATGCTTGTGGTTGTGGATTTATAAGTATATATATTAGGGTACTGATGTATGCTTGTGGTTTTTTATTACTGATTTGTGATTTGTGATTATTTATTTAATAGTGATTTGTATGAATTATAATATTAATTTTGATATGTAAATTTATTATGGAAAAATGTATAAATGTTTAATTATAATGTGATTTTTGTTAGTTTATATATTTTTGATTTTTAATTTTATCTCATTCAGATGGTTCAAAAAAATAAAAATATTTAGTCAAAAGATGAAAAAAAATCAAAAAAAGAAAAAAATAAGCAAAATTTAAACATCAACATTTTTTTTCTAGCTTCTCTTTATGTGATGATACTGGAAAAGCTGGATTAAAAATAAAAAAACAAACTGTAGTTTTGTTATTAGTATTATTTTTTTTGGGGGGGAGGGGGGAATGTCACTAACAAGTTCCTTCCTTTGTAAAACAACTTAATACATTTGCTAAGATGCAAATTTTCTTTGAAATATTTTAGGAGTGTTTATCATTTATTCTTGTTCGGTCCCCCAATTTTCAATTCCTAATTCCATCCCTGCAAATAGAAGACGTGTTTATAAAAGGACTTGGCGTTGCGAAACTCACAGAATTCCAAAAGCAACTAGACATGATTTCTCGGTTAGAACTGAAATGAGGAGTCGGTGCTGAGGGGGAGAGTTGAAGAGTCACCCCCGACTCTCTACAACAATTTAGAGAATTTCAAGAAGAGTATTGAAGATTCTAAAGCTTTCTTGAAGATTCTAGAATGTTGAAGAACTTTCTAGAAAACTCTGGAATAGCTCGGAAGCATCTTGAATTCTAGAGGGGTCTGAAAGGTTCCGAAACTTTCTAAAAGAAGGTAAAAGACTCTACCATGTCCTACAGTAATGTGGAGAATTCTAAATCATGGGAGAAGAGTAGAGAAACTCATAAGCTTCTTAATTGTTCTAGATGATGAATAAGGGCCATTGAATCAAGATGATCCTATCTGTATGTTAAGAAGGTGGATGGCTATAAAAGGGGAAGGAGGCCTTAATTGTTGTGTGTGAAACTTGAGAGATATAAAGTGAGTGTCTTTTAGCGTCCAAGAGAGTGAACTCTAGTGAGGTGCGAGTTAGGCCTCCTAGAGTAGAATTTTGAGTACATCATCCTATTGTACAAGTGTTTACACTTAATAAAATACATTCTCTGTTGTGTTCTCAACTCAATAAATTGACCATGATGCTGCTTCATTTCTTTTTGATAACTGATGAGAAAGAAGGGGAGAATTTGGTTTGGAGAGAAGGGAGGATGAGTGGCAAAGTGGGAACTGTTCAGAAGCGTCCGGGTATTATTTGCCATTGAAATTATGGGATATGTATTGAATATCCATGTATAATCATCAAAGGCACATATCTGGCTGAAGTCCATAGCTAGATAACCGATTTGTGGAGTGGGAATGAGAGCAACAGCACGGGAACATCTTTTGTAAAAATACCTTCAAAGCGGGAACCGCTTGAATGCGTGCATATATACATACATATATATATATATATACATACACACACACACGTTTTAGAACAACACTGTTTTATTGGTTTGTTAACATCAAAATTTCTAACCATTTAAGAATCCCGTTTCAGCCTCAAACTGAAGCATAAATGTCCCGCTCTTATATAAAAGTCACCTACCAGCTCACCCAACCTATCATTCCCACATCATTTGTGATAAAGGCTCAGGCTTTCTTTGTCCTACAAATGCAAGACATGGAAACTTCTTTAAATGCACCCCATGAACATTGAGGTGATTTGCTGTTACGAAGCCTGTAACACATTATAAATGGGGCATTCTGGAAATCACAAAATTGTGTGCTTAATTTGCAAATCAGAGATTTTAGAGTGCGAATACCACCCAAGCGTAGTGGATTAGGTGAAAGGTTCCGAGTATCCTACTTCAATAAGATTTTTGTAAGTATTCTATCGTAATACTTCTATACGTGAATAGAGCCTTGTTGTCAATGGCCATGACCAATACAATAGATCTCTTTAATGAGACTCAGATTAATTTATCAAGTTGTAGATGATAGAGCATATGCATAACTATATCGTTATGCCAGGCCAGAATCTAAATAATGGTTATTACCTCTGGTACATAATGCATCAGCATGTTCTCAATGCCAGATTTCAGAGTAACGGATGAACTGGGACAACCACTACATGCTCCTTGCATTCTAAGTTTGACTATTCCAGTATCTCTGAGGAAATCAAAATGTGAATTGTTTCAATAATAAAGGAATTTATTGATTTCAGTCCTCTGCATTCAAAAACTACTTCTAAAAAGGAAGAAACTTACAAATCAAATCCCCGGTACTCGATATCTCCACCATCATCTTGTACAGCAGGTCGAATACGAGTCTCCAACAGTTCTTTAATCATTGCAACAGTTTCTGAATCATCCTGCAATAGTGAGCATTAAAAATGATCATAACTCTCAGACTAACACGTTATTGAATAGATGCGTAATCATATCATACTAGCAACAAGAATTCTCACTCCAACTGTAAGGTCTGGTTCTTTTTCCTTTTTTTTTTTTTTTTGACACAGTTACAATAGATTGGGTTTGGTCCCCATTTGCCAAGTTTCAGTGAGCCAAACCACCCAAGTTTGTTTTCATTATATTCTTAAACAAGTGGGATTTTAATGCAAAAACAAAGATGCTTTCAATGATTAGAATAATACAAGAAACCCGTTGGCCAAGCTTCATGAAAAGGAGCTACCAAAGCTTGTTTTCTGAATATTCTTAAACAAGTTGAACGTTTATACTAAAACCAAGAGAACACTTCACCTAGAACACGAATCGTTCCGGTACGAGCAAAGAGAACAAGAATGGTGCGTCACATGCACTAAATTGTTGTGCGATAAAACCAGATTTCAATAAATTACAATATTAAAATGTACTTCTTTCAAAAGATGAACACCACATAAAATATATAACATTATTTTTCAAATTATTCATGTAAAACACATTTTTGAAAAGCATTATAGCCAGTTTCTTATATATTATCTTTCCAAAGGTCCACTTTCTCTAGATTTTAGTGTATTACAAATGATTTTTTCTTATACAGAAAATATTAAGAAAATAAATAGGAAATATTTTGAGGGAACACTTTGGTATTTTTTGATACCAAAACGTAAATCACTATGTTATTAGCATTTTCTGATAACACAGGTTTCAATTATAAACATGCTACAACAGGCTGGATTTTCCTACCAGCTAGATTTTGGTGGAAGTAACCAATGAATTTGATGTAGGGCATTCAAGAATAGGCCTTAGGCATCAGCACTTATGAAACCCTAAGAATCTGCACTTAGGGGTGAATTGCAATTCACACCAATTCTAAAGAGAATAATTTTCATTTACACAATTAATCAATGATCCAAAATATTTGCGTAAAAGCCTTTGAATAGACTCTTGAGACCAAAAAGATAAGTACGAAATAAAGATAATCTTATCCTATTTAAAGAAATACTTTCAAAACAAATCTTTATAAAGTGAATCCTAGCATGATAAAATCCTACAATAATAAATAAAGAATTAATTAAAATCTAAAATAAACAGTTAAATTCATAAGAAAAGAACACAAGGATGAAAAGAAAAGAAGAATAGAGCAAGGCAAAAACGGCTTAATGAGAGATAAGCCAAAAGTTAGGACAAATTTTCTAAGCATAAGGTTTTATATAAATATAGCATCTAAAAACAAAAATACCCTTGTTACTAATACATAATTCATAACACACCACCTCAAATTGGTGCATAAATATCTTTCCTGCCCAATTTGCATGCAATAGGGTAGAAAATTTTGCTACACAAACCTTTAGTGAAAACATAAGCTAATTGATCTTATTTCACAAAAGGCAAACAAATCAAACCCTTGTTTAACTTTTTTTTGAACAAATGTCTATCAATCTCAATATCAATATGATTAGTTCTGGCAAAATACAACCTCATCGAAGTGTCACCATACACCCCCAATTCTCCTAATAAAACTTGAAACCACATAAGTTCATAAATACCATAAGCTATGGTCATATACTCTGCCTCAGCACTTGATTAAGATACCACAACTTGTTTCTTGCTTCTTCAAGTGACCAAATTTTCAACTACAAATGGGCAGTAACCTAAGGTAGATCCTCTATGATCAACAAATTCAACCTAGTCTGCATCAATGAGTGGCTCCAATCATTGTCACATCGCAAGTGACCATGATTGGAAAACATAATTAATTCCTTTCCTAAGAGCTAACTTAAAGTATCATAGAACGCAAAACACACATCACGGCGCAGAACATGAGGATTATGCATAAATTGACTGATAGCCCCCACTGCATATGTAATATCGACGAGTATGATAAAGATATATCAGTCTCCCAACATGCCTTTGGTACCTCCCTTATAAACAGGATCACCACTAAGCCAATAATGATTGCACTCAATAGCAAAGACAACTGGCTTACAACACATCATAGCAGTTTCCTCAAGCAGGTCCAAAATATAACTCCTTTGAGAGACCAAAATGCTCTTATTTGATCTAGAAACTTTAACCCCAAGAAAGTAATGCTGGGAAACGAGATATTTGATTTCAAACTCTTTGGCAAGGTTAGCTTTAAGCTAAGATATCTATTCCACATCATTGCCAAACACAACTATATCATCCACATACACGATGAAATTAGTAATTTTATCTCCACCTCGCTTAATAAACGTAGTATGATCAACATGACTTTACTTGAATCTAAATCTCAACATACTTAAAAAAATATGTCAAACCGAGATCCAAGAGATTGTTTTAAACCAGGCGATACTTTCTTCAAATTACAAACTTTGCTGCACACGACATAAGAACATAAATGAAATTTATCTTGGCTACAAGCAATACGTCTCCTAGTAGTCCATACCATAAATTTGAGTTAAGCTCTTGGCAACTAGTCGTGCCCTTGGAAAAAGTCTCCACCTCGCTTAATGAACATAGTATGATCAGCATCACTTATTTAAATCCAAATCTCAACATTATCTTGAGAAATCTATCAAACCAAGATCTAAGAATGGTTTTAAACCATACAGTGGTTTTTTCAAATTACAAACTTCTCCCTCAGTGGTAGGAGATGAGAGTCTTGGAGGAATATCTATATACACTTCCTCTTCGACATCACCAGGTAAAAAAGACATTCTTTACATAATATTTATTACAAAAGCCATGTAAGAACAGGAATGGCATTCATCTTGGCTACATGAGCAAAAGTCTCTTGGTAGTCAATACTGGAGTGAATACCTTGGCAACTAGCTATGCTTTGTATCTCTCAACAGTCCCATCTACTCTTTGCTTAATAGTGAATACCTATTTGCAGCCCACAAGTTTCTTCCCATTCGTTAGAGAAACTAATTTTGAAATGGCATTCATGCTTAATGCTCTTGTTTCCTCTATCATAGCTTATTTCCACTTACGATCAATGAGAGCTTCCTTTCAATCTTACGAAATAGATATATAGGACAAAAATGAAACAAAAACACGATATGAAGGATACAAGTAATCATAAGAGATAAATTTTGATATTGGATGTTGAGTACAAGTCTTAACTCTCTTTCCAAGAGCAATTGGAAGGTTAGAAACATCTTCAAGATTATTGTCTACAAAGGGTATCAACAGGAAACTCATTATCTGAAGAAGTAGATAGAGTGGCAACTGGAACCGGGAAGGACAACCAGTTTGGTGACCATAGGCGTAGAGTATGGTGTTGAGTGGGTTCAATTAAACCCACTCAAATTTTTTTATATATATAGTTATGTAAAGTTGTTAATATTTAAAATATTAACACCAATAAAATATTAAAAATAGTATAAGATGGGAGTCAATATTTTCAAAAAAATTACAAGTTGAAAATTTATATTAGTTGTGATATATTTATTACATAGAAAAAAGTTAAACTAATAATATTAACAATTCCAAACTTTATTTTTTCATGTAATTAACAAGTATGAATATCTTTTTGAAGTTATTGGAAATATATAAAATAATAGTGTATTTTGTTAAAGTTAATTTTGACAAATCGTATAGAATTAAAAATTTGATATGATTATATTTATTAAATGACACCACTGAATAAAATTCATGGCTACGCCACTATCGATGACACACCAGTAACATGTTCTTTTGAACATTGAGAATATATCTTGAGATGAGTTTTAGAAAGGAAAGGAGATAAGAAATGTTGTGAAGAAGAAGAAGAAGACGAATACATCTCTTCTTGAGTATGAATCTCCCCGTGAAGAGATGGAGAGGGAGAATAAAAGGATTCGAATTCCTGAAAGGTGGCATCCATATTAACATAGATCTTGCAGGACTGAGGATCAAAACACTTATAGCCCTTC
Source organism: Heliamphora exappendiculata (assembly GCA_034768845.1). Taxonomy (NCBI): domain Eukaryota; kingdom Viridiplantae; phylum Streptophyta; class Magnoliopsida; order Ericales; family Sarraceniaceae; genus Heliamphora; species Heliamphora exappendiculata. Next base: position 17,206 of record JAOTRH010329523.1, read on the forward strand.
TGAGTAGGTGCGTTCGTCGGACTGAGGATCTTGCAGGTGCGTTCGTCAGACCGAACGGCATAACTAGAAACTCGTAGTGGCCATAGCGAGTCTGGAAGGCGGTCTTCGCTATGTTCTCGTCTCTAATCCTCAACTGATGGTATCCTGATCTCAAGTCAATCTTCGAGAAACAGCTCGAACCCTTCAGTTGGTCGAACAAATCATCTATCATCGGCATCGGGTACCTGTTCTTCACTGTCACCTGATTTAGCTTCATGTAGTCAATACACAAATGCAATGATCCGTCCTTCTTCTTTGCAAAAACAGCAGGAGCTCCCCATGGAGAAGTACTCGGACGTATAAACCCTATGTCTAACAACTCCTGCAACTGTACCTTGAGTTTACGCAACTTAGCAGGTGCAAAGTGATAGGACTGTATAGATATGGAAGCAGCTCCGGGAACTAAGTCAATAGAGAACTCTACCTCACGGCTCGGTAGTAACTCAAACAGATCGTCAAGAAAAACATCTGAGTAGTCGCATACCACCGGAGGTAACTCTCCTCGAACTCCAACCTCTTCATCTAACATGAGAGCGGAGAAAAGAAAACCCAGGTTGCCCTGGTTCCGCACATCACTAGGTGTAGACATCAAACCCTCATCCCGGTCTCCCACAAAGCAAAAGCAATCTCCAGCCGGTGTACAAATCGTTACCCTCCGTCAATCGCAATCGATAAAGGCATGATAAGTGGTCAGCCAGTCCATCCCTAGGATGACATCAAATGCGGTCTTGTCTAAGATAATAAGGTCGAACTCTATACAACGACCAACGACCTCTAACACACAGGATCTATAGACAAGACTCAATGTCACGTCCCCACTCACAAGGGTCTCCACGCACATAGTACTACCCAACCAATCATGGCGGTCTCATTCATGGTATCCTTCACCGTCATGGCGGTCTCCACTAACTCTGTAAAAACCTGCAGCCTCAGTGCTGCCACTCTGTCTCGAATAGCGGGCCTCAAACCCCTCTCGAACCGTTTCGCACGAAACTCGTCAGTAGGTACAATCTCCTGTGCAAACCGAGATAGGCTAGTAAACTCAGCCTCATACTCAATCATTGTCATCGTCCCCTGCGTCATAAATAGGAAGTCCTCTCTGTAGCGATCCCTTAGAGTCGTTGGAAAGTATTTATCTAGAAATACCTTCGTGAATGCATCCCAGGTGCCTGCCACTATGGTCTTGGCGAACTTCCACCACATATAAGTACTCCCTCTCAGCTGGAAGGCGGTACATATAACCCTCAGTTCATCTTCCTCAATCTGAAGCGAATCAAGGATCCTGGTAACCAGCTCCAGCCATTCTGTGGCGACCGTGGGATTGGGATCCTCAGAAAAGGTAGGAGGGTCCAAACGGCGAAACTCACACATCGCAATCGTCGCCCTCGGCTCAGGTATGGTCTCCCTACCCCTAGTGGCCTCAGCCAGTTGCCAGATGGAGCCGACCATCTCGCGCAACAGATCTCCCTGAGCAACAGGTCCTTGGGGTGCATTAGTATCTCCAACATCTGGGACTGGAGCGTCCCTTCGGTTAGAACCACGACCACGGTCTTGATTTTGGCCTTGTCCTCCCCGCGTGGACATAACTCTATACGAAAGCAACATAACAGAATAAGAATCCATATAACATGTTAGTGCTAACGTAAAAGACAGATAAACATGCTAACATATAGCCACGTAGATCATGTCATCACATCTCACATACCGAGGAGAACCAACAAGAAAGACTCGTCACTCTGAACAACCTACTCAGATTCCTTGCTAGAAATCACGTCCGCGAAACGCGTCTCTAACATGGCTCCCAAGTACGTTAATCCAAATGTCCGAAAGCAAGACTAATCAATCCTAAGGCCCAACCTCCATACCCACGTATACACCACAAGCTATCATGCTATGTTAGGAAAACGCTGTAACACATGCAATCAAGCACACATATATCCTCACAAGGTGATGTACCATATTTCCCATGGCTCATAGGTATTGGAATCCAGAGCTCTGATACCAAGTTGTCACGCCCCAAACATCCGAGTCACGTGAAAGTCCACCAAAATACCCATTTAAGAAAATAGATTTCATAGTTGATAATTAAAATGTACATCATTTGGATAAAAGATCCCCGCAGTTCAACTCTCATAAACTTAAAACATGCATCTCATACATGAAATTAACATATCGCCAAAAGGCGTACAAAACCAGCCTCAACAGGTGTCACATGTGTAAGTACATGTCTCAAAAAGAAAAAATTATAGCAAGTCTTCCATCACCTCTGCAACTAGGTTAATTCCTCATGCTCACTTGAAAAGGGTTTTACAGCAAAATTTCACACCATGAGCCGAAATCCAATAGGAACATAGAGAATAAAATTGTAAAGCAGGCTATGCAATTACACACACACAAGCTCAATCACGGGAGCCAAAAAAGTTTTTCTTCAAAACCACAAGTTTTCCATAAGACTATCACGAGTCTCAAAAATGTTTTATCTCATAAAACCCCACATTTTCATCCTTCAAACTATGCATATCATCATAACAGATATAATGCCACAGTTAAGGGAAAGCTATAAATAAAATAGTAAGCTCCGCTCATGCCACACAGCCGAGGAGAAAAGATGTAAATAAAATTTTATGTACCAACTCTGTTGTACAGACAAAGATAACAACTATAGACTTCTGCCCATTACCCAAGTCCTGAACCACTGAAGGCCTGCTAGATAATGATAAGTTCTATACGGAGTTATAACAATAACACCAATTACGGAGGCAACCGACTTCTTTACGAATTTCCCTGACCGATGGGAAAGCACCTAAATCACACACTTGTTTCTTTACGGTTTGCCACGACCGATGGACGAAACATAATCAAACCACGTTTATGGGGATTAATCCGAGGGACTGTAGCGAACCCACTCTGCGCACGTTTTTTGACTTACACCAAGGAGCAATAGAAGCCCAACTCAAATCACACTCTGTCACGGTACATCTTTGGAAAATATTTAAAAATTCACCGTAGCTCAACCACGAAACTCGTAAGACAGTTTATACACCACAAGTATAAAAGAGATCCATCAAAATGGAGATCTAAAACCATTTCCAATAAAATGTGTAAAAAGGTGAGACTCAACCCCGCGGGTTAGTTCCAAACCTCCAAAAAGATGTTTTTCACCCGATTTCACAAAATATTTCGTTTTCAAATCTCCTTTTGAAAACTACGAATACCACGTACCCGAAACATGCATACAACCGAGAAAAGGCGTAAAAATTTACTTTTACTCAAAAACTAAGGTTTAAGACATGTAAACAACATTTCATGCATTTTTACTTAGTGAAAGCAAGTATAACTGCATATAACACCTTCATAATTGTAGTAGGTCTAGAATCTTACCTCGGAGAGTCAAGAACTCGGCGTCTCAAAGCTGAACGACGTCAGAACGAGAATGCGACTGGATGTATGCGAAGCCCTCGGCCCCGATAGTAAGGATCCACAAAGGAGCCAACTCAAAATCAAGCCCTGGGCCCTCAAAGCAGAGAAGGCAGAGAGAATGGAAAGAAAAAGCTTTCCCAGACATTCCAGCCCCTGGAACTACTTATAAACACGCCAAAAAGGCAGTTTAGTCGACTGAAGAGGCCACTTCAGTCGGCTGAAGCTCCTCAAAAAACGTGAACCGCCACAGTTCAGTCGACCGAACCTCCTAGTTCAGTCGATCGAACTCAAGAAAAACACTTTAGTTGACCGAACTCAACACCCCAGTCGACCGAACTCCCTTACTATTTTTGGTCTCGGGTTTGTGAAGCAAAATAAGGTTTTTGGTCCAAACGCAAGCCAAACGAACCTCTACCAAACCCCAGAAAGCGTATAATACACTTATACATGCTGTTCTACAACTTTAAAGCATAAATCATGCATCGATGCTATTCATATACTGAAACAAACACATCAAATATATAAACAACATAAAAGAACATGGTTTCAGGTCTCATATTCGAGGTAGGATTTAGACTAATTTTAGTATTCTGCTATGATTTGTGTTGATATATTTGATAAATTCATGAAAGCCCTAACTTGTGGAGTTAACTCAGATTTTTTCCAATTTATAAATTGTTGGAGGTGAGTCTACAATCATCGATTAACACAGTGGAATAAAATTTAGGTTGGCAATCTAAACGTTGTAGCTTAACGATTTGAGGATTTAAGATTGAATTGTTAACTTGGATTTAAGGTATGAGGGTTTAGATTAGAATCGATACTGAAGGTATGAGTTAGTCTTTTAATGAGATTAATTTGAAAGGAACAAGAGTTTCTATATTTTGAGAATCCAGGTTTACTAGTAAATTATGGAGGGCCAACTCTAAAGTTAATTTAGTAAAATTAGCAGGTTGTTAGAAAGTTCGGATCACATTTGAATCAAACTGCTTAGGAGGTTTAAAACTCTTAATGTTAAACCTAACCTTAGGGTGGGAGAAACAAATTGCTTGGAATGATTTAACTTGGGAGCATGGTAATCGTTATTTTGATATTGCAATCTTCAGCAAGGTGAATCAGTGGCTGCAAAGGGTTAATTAGAGGGTTTAAAGCATAGTTAATAGGAATGGCATTATTGGGTTGAGAATCAATTAAATAAGGTCGATTTGTAAGATAAGTACGAGAAGCTATCAAGTCTAATTAAATATCTTGGGAGCAAGATCCACACTAAAAACCTAGAGTTATACAGTTATGATATGTTGGTTTTCTTGTAAAAAAGTTAGAGATAGAATTTGGCGTTTTGTTAGACTTAGAAGTGATAACTATGGTGAGGTTGCTAACAATTGGTGGGTTAAGAGTTGGAATCATGGTTTAACGAGGGAATTTTGTAAAATCTGGTTAACTGTCGTATAATTGATTTAATTTGTGACTATTGAATAAGAAAAATTAGAACATTATAAGGGATTGCCCATAAAGTTAGTCTCATGGCGTAATATCTAAATTAGTGGGTTCCAGGCAATTAAGTGTTATGGGTAACACTTGGATTGAGGATTAGTCATATTGGGATTAAATGATGAGTTGAGTATGTGAAATTGAAAGGTTTGCTGATTATTTAGTTAATTCATGATTTATAGATTTGGCATTTTGTGTATAAAATGGTGGTATTTGATGATAAAGAGAAATTATGTGATGGCTGTGTGTAAGTGTAATAAAATAACCAAAGGTGAAAATTGAACTCCCAGTTTAAACTAATGGAATAAATTTGTTAGTTTGACTTAGTTTTATAAACTTGAGAGATAATAAATGGAGATCGTACACGAGTTTTAAATTTGGGAAGCTAAACTCATCAAAATTGAATTATATGGTGAAATTTAGAATACTGACATCATGTGATCAAATCAATGTATTGCAACTTGTTTGCTTGAAAATTGTAAATTGAATCTATGATTTAAGCAAGAAATTCTGAATGGTTATGGAAGTTATGATTCATTTCGGTTTAAATTTGTTCAACAAATAAGTTTAAATCTTGTGGTTTAATGAATGTTGAGTTTTGATGAACATACGATACAAAAGAAATGATATAAAGCTAGATCTGGGATTGATAATATGGAATTGAGATCATGGAACCTATAGAAACTATAAGTTTGTGATTGAATAAATAACATTTGAAATCAATTGATGAAAAGAAAATCATAACGGATTCGTATTTGAGATTTTACCTAGTAAATTAAACATAAAAATCATATAAAGATTGATATGTGAACGGTTATATGGATATGTGTGAAAATTGTGATTAATGATGACACAATGATGCGATTTTGAAATTGAAATGGGGAGACGGACTCCCGGTTGGTAATGAATATTGATATGATTAATCAAATATTGAACTGAGGATGATTGATGTAAATGTGATAAGTTGGGCTTGACTAGCTCTGTGATGAAAGACCGAGAACTTGCGCAAGCTGAGTACCGTGTTCCCTCGGGTTAGCCCCCGTAAAATGGACGTAATTGTAGTGGCGAGTTATAGAGCAATCTATTACCCAATGGCTTCGCGTAACCTATTGGGGGAATAGGGAATGATTTCTATAAGCTGCATCTTACGTTGGTTCAATATGGGATTAATGGAATAAAACGAAAATATGAATAACAGGTGAATGAATTGGAAAGAGAAATAACGAAAGATGAAATGTGATTAATGAAAAAGAAAGGAAAAGAATAGAAATGAAAATTTAATAGGTAAATTAAGACGTTGAAGCGAGTTTAATGATACTATAATGCAGAAATAATTAATAGACAAAGTAAGTGGATGAGTTAAGTGAATTTGAAGCTAAGAAGTCTAAATGAATATATATTATCTTTGAAATTTATATAAAATGGAAGTGTATTTGAATTAAGAAATAATAAAATGAATAAATAAAAGTGATTACATAATATTCTGTTCATCCACACCTCACAAATCATGCATTATATTTTTATTAGTCTTTATCCTACGAGTTTCGGCTCAGGTTGTCTATATCTAATTTTTTTCAGGTTCTAATACAAAGAGAAGATGCAGAGACATTATGAGGTTTTGAAGAATGAAGAATATAAATTTTATTTTCTTTATGATGGAGACATGCAGTTACGTTTAAAGAATTTAAATATGTAATTTATATATGCAAGTTTAGGCGAGATACATCCGCTTTGAAATTTCACATTGTATAAATTTATAAAGCTAAAAATTTTCTTTGGATGACTATAAATTTTATATGTTGTATGGTTGATACCTACAATAGTTTGGAGAATGTTATTCATTAGATGATATATAGTTGTGATTGCGAGTTAAGATCGCAGTGCTTGTGTATATATTGTTATTTGGATTTGATAGCTTGATAAATAATTTAGGATAGTCCGAAAACAGAGGAGATTATGTCAAAAATTTTAACAAATTTACTTAGAAAAATTTTGAAGTTTAAGAATGGAATTTCTTTTAAAACAAACTACATTCTAGTGTTTTTCTTTAAATGAGGTTCAAACTATAAGTAGAGTTTTATTGAAAAGAGTCTCCTCAGTTATTCGACAACGTTGAGTTATCATGTAGAGTTCACGTGATCCAGGGGTGGGACGTGACATTAACCCTACAAGTACAAACAAAGCGCTATAATATGGATGTTTTATCTTTAAATTTACAAATCACTTATAGAGTTTATTTGAAGGCTATAACAACTTCAGCTCCAATGTTTAAAGGTATTACAAGTTCTCTTGGATTCACAATAATATTTCAATCAAATCTTAATAGATCTCAAGTAATTACATCAAAAATAATAAAATGGCATGAAGTAGAAGAAGCTGATAAACAAGACAATAATAGTTGGCATATATCACAAATAATGCCACCACAAATAACTCAACCTGAAACTAACCCTGACTCTATAGTAGAGTTTCCGGATGGTTCTATTATTTTTCAATTTTCACCAAGACAATCAGAAAGTATCCAACAAAGAACTGAAACCCCACAATTATTGTGAGACCCGGATCCATCTCTTTTTGAGATATTTATATATATGTTGATGCGTTTCTTTTCATATATGTATCTTTTGGTGTATGATTTATGTTTCCGTTGTAGAACATCATGTTTTGTCTAGGTGCTATACGTGTTAAGCATGCAGGGGTTCGGTCATGGTTGCCTTTTTCAATTTTCTCTCCCAGCGACGATCGCTTGAGCGGTGGGGAGCTCGCTCGAGCCGGTTGGTGGCAGAGTGTTGGTCCGAGATGTGACCGCTCGAGCGGTGGGTGTGCGCTCGAGCGGGGTTGTGGCAGAGTGTGGCTCGGAGTGAGGTCCGCTCGAGCGGTGGGTGCTGGGCGCGAATTTCTGTAGAAGGTAATAAATATCTTTTGAGGCTCAAAATATCTATTTTCAAGCAAATCTCTTTCTCGCTTCCTTTTCTCTACATTCTCTCTAGCTTTCGAGTGGCCGGGGCTTAGTTTTTCGCAGTTGGACAACAGATCCTTGTTATCAGCGACGTGGGCTTCACATCTATCCGGACGAATTCTCGTTCCGACGAGGTTGGATTTTGAGGCGTTGAGCTTTTAGCTCTTTGAGGTAGAATTCTGGACCTACTGCTGTTAAAAGGGTGATTTTTGTGATTATATTTGCTTTTACCGGGTAAAAATATTGTCTACATGTTTTAAACCTTGGATTATGGGTAAAAGTAGATTTTACGCCTTTTCTCGATTTTATACATGATCTGGATGTGTTGAGATCCATGGTTTTCAAAAGGAGCTTTGAAAACGATGTGTTTTTATGAAAAACATGTTTGTGGAGGTTTGGAGCTAACCCTTGGAGTTGAGTCTCACTTTTGTGAAATTATATTGTTACATGCTTGTAGATCTCCATGTTGATGGATTAGATCCCTTTTTATATACATGCGATGTAAAACTGTTTTACTATTTTTCGTAGTTGAGCTACGGCTGGGTTTTAAATATTATCCATAGATGTACCGTGACAGTGGGTATATTGAGTTAGGCTTTTATTACTCCTCGGTGCAAGTCCAGAAACGTGCACAGCGTAGGTACTCAGTTCATTTGGGTTAGTCCCCGTAAATTGAGGGTGTGGGTGTTTAGCTCCATCGGGCTTTGGTCCCGTAAATTAAGCGGTTGTCGGTTCCCTCCGTTAATGGCGTCGGGTGCCTCCGTGAATGGCACTATTGTTGTGACGCCGTATAGAACTTGTCATTACTAAGCCTGTGGGTTTGGGGTAACAGACGAGAGTCTCTAGTTGTTACCTTTGTCGGTGTGACAGAGTCGGTACATAGGATTACATTATATCGTGTCTCCTCGGCTGCGTGTCCTGAGTGGAAAATTATGTGTTTTACTACTTTTCCATAACTGTGGCATAATATCTGTTAGGATAATATGCATAGTTTCAAGGATAAAAATGATGGTTTTCAGATGAAAAACGTGTGGTTCTTGAGAGAAAAACCCTTTTTGGCTCCTGTGGTTGAGCCCGTGTGTATATAATTGCATAGCATGCTTTACAGCTTTATTATCTTTTCCTATTGGGCTTTGGGTCACGGTGTGGGATTTTGCTGTAAAAATATTTTTAGGTGACCACGTGGAATTGACCTAGAGGCTTGTGGTGATGGAGAGCTTACTGTAGTTTTTTCGTTTTGGATATGTACTTATACACGTGTTGCCTGTTTCAGAAGGCCAGTTTTGTACGCTATGAGGCGATATATTTATTCGTGTACGAGTTGCATGATTTATGTTTACGAGAGATAAGCTTGGGAATCTTTATCCAAATGTTGTAATTTATAGTTGATGATGTTCCAACTACAAATCTTATTTTCTCAAATGGGTGTTTTTGGTAGATTTTCGCGTGACCATGGTGTTTGGAACGTGCCAACTTGGTATCAGAGCTCTAGGTTCGAATACCTATGAGCCATGGAAAAGAGGGTACATCACCTTGTGAGGATGTATGTGTTCTTGGTTGTATATGTTCAAGTGTTTACTAACATACGCACATAGCCTGTTGAGCATAATAGAAGTGTATATGTGGGTATGGAGGTTGAACCTTAGGATTGATTAGTCTTGCCTTTGGGCGTTTGGATTGACAAACTTGGGAGCCACGTTAGATACGCGTTTCGCGGACGTGATTTCTAGCTAGGAATCTGAGTAGGTTGTTCAGATGGACGAGCCCTTCTTATTGGTTTTCCTCGGTATGTGAGATATGTGATGACATGATCTAAGTGGCTATGTGCTAGCATGCTTATATGTGATATGTCTTTTACGTTAGCAATAACATGTTGTAGGAATGCTTATCCTGTTATATGGCTTTCGTATAGAATTATGTCTATGCGGGGAGGACGAGGCCGAGGTCGAGGTCGTGGCCGTGGTTCTGGCCGAAGGGATGTTCCAGCCTCAGATGTTGGGGATGCAAATGCACCCCAAGGACCTATTGGCGAGGGAGATATGTCGCGTGAGATGATCGGCTCCATCCGGCAACTGCCTGAGGCCACTAGGGGAAGGGAGAGTATACTTGAGCCGAGGGTGACGATCGCGATGCGTGAATTCGCTGTCTGGGCCCTCCTACCTTTTCTGGGGATCCCAACCCCATTATTGCCACTGAGTGGCTGGAGCTGGTTACCAAGATTCTAGATTCGCTTCAGATTGAGAAAGATGATCTGAGGGTTATATGTGCCACCTTCTAGCTGAGAGGGAGTGCTCATATGTGGTGAAAGTTCGCCAAAACCACAGTGGCAGGCACTTAGGAGGCCTTCACGAAGGTATTTCTGGAGAAATACTTTCTAGCGACTTTGAGGGATCGCTATAGAGAGGATTTTCTATTTCTGACTCAGGGAACGATGACTGTGATTGAGTATGAGGCTGAGTTTACTAGCCTGTCTTGATTTGCACAGGAGATTGTCCCCACTGATGAGTTCCGTGCGAAGCGGTTCGAGAGGGGTTTGAAACCCGCTATTAGAGATAGAGTGGCAGCATTTCAGATGCAGGTCTTCACAGATTTGGTACAGATGGCCATGAAAGTGGAGGACACTCTGAATGAGACACGCAGAGACAGGGGCAGTCGGGGTCAGCAAAGAGGGGAACGTACACAGCCTCAGGGGCGTGGGGAGAACAAGCGTCAACGGACATCTGGTCCGCGTTCACATTCAGTGTGGTCGAATCCGCCACAGTCTTCTACATCTTTGCCTCTTGTGGCTTCAACGGGAAGGTCGGAGCAGAGGAGGGAATCTGTTTGTTTTAGATGCCAGCAACCAGGGCATCGTGCGGCAGAGTGCCGGAGTCCAGCGCCAGTTCAGTCGCAGGCGCAGGGGAGAGGGCCCGTGGTATGTTATGAGTGCGGCCAATCAGGGCACATCCGTAGGGACTGTCCCAGAGGAAGGAGCTTGCGGAGCACAGGTGGAGCACCTGCTATTCCATTCGTCCAAGGACGCCAGTTATCTCGGTTTACTAAAAAGGGTGCCTCGGTATAGTCAGGCAGACAGTCGACGGTTCAGGGCCATAGTGGGCAGGCCAGAGCTTACGTGCTTACAGATCCTAGTTCATCCAGAGCACCGGTCGTGCCCAATGCTACTGCTACCACCTCCGTGATCCGAGGTACTTTCCTAGTTTATAGATCATGGGTTAGTGTCCTCTTATACACCGGAGCATCACATTCATTTATATCATCTGCATTTGCATCTTCTTTGGGGTTGAAAATGGACTGGTTGGGTGGTACTATGAGTGTAGAGACCTTAGTTAGTGGGAGCGTGAAGTTGAGTATTGTATGTAGATCCTGCGTGTTGGAGGTCGCCGGTCGTTGTTTAGAGTTGACCTTGTTATTCTAGACATGACCACGTTTGATGTCCTCCTATGGATGTATTGGATGACCACCTACCGTGCCTTTATTGATTGCGATCGACGGAGGGTAACGGTCAGTACACCGGCGGGAGATTGTTTTTGCTTTATGGGAGATCGGGATGAGAGTTTGAGGTCTATGTCGGGCGCTGTGCGAAACCAGGGAAACTTGGGTTTTCTTTTTGTAGCCCTTATGTTAGACGAGGAGGTTAGGATTCGGGGAGAGTTACCTCAAGTGATTTGCGACTACTCAGATGTCTTTCCCGACGATCTGTTTGAGTTGCCACCGAGTTATGAGGTAGAGTTCTTCATTGATCTAGTTCCCGGAGCTGCTCCCATATCTATATCATCTTATCGTTTTGCACCCGCTGAGTTGTGTGAACTCAAGAGATAGCTTCAGGAGTTGCTAGACAAGGGGTTTATATGTCCAAGTACTTTGCCGTGGGGAGCTCCTGCTCTTTTTGCAAAGAAAAAGGATGGATCCTTACGTTTGTGTATCGACTATCGGAAGTTGAATCAAGTAATAGTGAAGAATAAGTATCCGATGCCGAGGACAGATGATTTGTTTGATCAGTTGAAGGGGTCGAGCTGCTTCACAAAGATTGACTTGAGATCAGGGTACCATCAGTTGAGGATTATGGACGAGGACATAGTGAAGACCGCTTTCCAAACTCGCTATGGTCACTACGAGTTTCTGGTTATGCCGTTCGGTCTGACGATTGCGCCAGCCACATTCATGAGTTTAATAAACCGGATCTTCCATCAGTATTTGGACAGTTTTGTAGTGGTGTTCGTGGATGATATTTTGATATATTCACCCACTAGGGAGGTACACGAAGATCACTTGTGGATCATGCTACAGATTTTGAGAGAGCATCGCTTGTACGCAAAGTTCGACAAGTGTGAGTTCTGGATGTCCGAAGTAAGGTTTTTGGGATATGTTGTGTCGTTAGACGGGGTATCAGTGGATTCGTCAAAGACAGATGCTGTGACGGGTTGGGAGCGACCAAAGAATGTTTTTGAGATTCGTAGTTTTTTGGGTTTAATAGGTTACTATCGGCGATTCGTGAAGAATTTTGCGAGACTTGCGGCACCAATGACGTGTCTGACACGAAAGGGAGTTGTGTTCGTTTGGACTGAGTCCTGTGAGTCGGCTTTCTAGGAGTTGAAGAAGAGGTTGACTAGTCCACCTGTGTTGATCATCCCAGAGCGAGGCCTGGGGTATACAGTATATTGTGACGCTTCACATAACGGTTTAGGCTATGTTCTGTTGCAGGAAGGGAAGGTTGTTGCTTATGGTTCTCGACAGCTGAAGATCTATGAGAAGAACTACTTGACTCATGACCTGGAGTTAGCAGCCGTGGTCTTTGCCTTGAAGACATGGCGTCATTATCTTTATGGTGAGCATTTCAAGGTTTTTTTCGATCACAAGAGCTTAAAATACTTGTTTTCGCAGAAGGACCTAAATTTGTGCCAACGACGGTGGATGGAGTTGTTGAAGGATTATGATTTTGACTTGCAGTACCATCCAGGGAAGGCCAATGTGGTGGCTGACGCTCTCAGTAGGAGATCTCACAAGTCGTTAGCTTCTGTAGCTATACATGAGTGGGATATGCTTAGAGATGTTGGAGAGTTTGATTTGTGTCTTGGAAAGACAGTGACGGGTGCCACCTTATTTTCAGTAGTTACTCGACCAGCATTGATAGCACGTGTGCTAGAACTCCAGCAGATGGACCACGAAGCTCGATGATACGGGACCGTGTCGCTAGTGGAGAGGATACAACAGGATGGGTTGTGGGTTCAGACCAGAGTCTGAGATTAACAGGGAGGTTGTTTGTGCTAGAGTCAGGTCGAGCTGATCTATTATATGAGTGTCAACATTCTCGCCTTGTAGTGCATTCTGGAGGCACGAAAATGTACCATGACTTACGTCGTCAGTATTATTGGACAGGAATGAAGAAGAACGTGCTTCAGTTTGTTTCACAGTGCCTTACCTGTCAGCAGCCAAAGACTGAGCACCAGAAACCAGGAGGATTGTTACAACCGTTACCAGTGTCTGAATGGAAGTGGGAGAATGTCACGATGGACTTTATGTCAGGACTTCCTCGTTCACCTAGGGGACACGACACCGTGTGGGTTGTGGTCGATAGGTTGACGAAGTCTGCACACTTTCTCCCCATCCGCGTGAAGGATCTAGTGGAGAGACTGAGTCAGTTATATGTCAGAGAGATAGTACGGTTGCACGGAGTACCGGTGTCTATTGTTTCTAATAGAGACCCGTGCTTCACATTGCGCTTTTGGCAGTCTTCAGAAGGCTTTGGGAACGAACTTGATGTTCAGTACTGCTTTTCACCCCTAGACAGATGGTCAGTCAGTGAGGACTATATAGATTCTAGAGGAGATGCTGCGGGCTTGTGTTTTAGACTTCAGAGGTTCTTGGGAGGATCATCTACCGTTGGCAGAGTTTGCATACAACAACAACTATCGGTCCAATATTGGGATGGCACCATATGAGATTTTGTATGGTAGACCGTGTAGATCACAAGTATGTTGGACAGATGTGGGTGAGACCACAGTTTTGAAACCTGACTTGGTGTGAGAGACGACGGAGAAGATCGCAGTGATTCGTCAGCGTCTTTTGACAGCTTAGAGCCGTCAGAAGAGTTATGCAGATCAGAGGAGAAGACCTTTAGAGTTTGCTGTGGGAGATCATGTGTTTCTGAAGGTCTCGCCACGTAGGGGTTTGATGAGGCTTGGTCGTTGTGGGAAGCTATTGTCGAGCTTTATTGGACCTTTTGAGATTCTGGACAGAGTTAAAGAGGTTACTTACTGTTTTAGCTTTGTCACCTCAGTTAGCATCTGTGCATAACGTGTTCCACGTTTCTATGCTACTGAGGTACGAGCCTGATCCTTCTCATGTGCTAGATTGGGCTGAGTTGCGGGTTGATGAGGATGCCACTTATGAGGAGCGTCCTGTGAAGATTCTTGATACAAAGGAGCAGATGTTGCGGGGTAGAATTATTGCTTATGTCAAGGTTCTGCGGCTTTATCGCGGGGTTGAGGAAGCTACGTGGGTGCTCGAGTCTGGAATGCGTGCTAGATACCTAAACCTGTTTACCTCGTGACCTTATTGCGAATTTCGGGGGGTAAAATTCCTTAAGGGGGGAGAGTTATGAGACCCGGATACGTCTCTTTTTGAGATATTTATATATATGTTGATGCGTTTCTTTTCATATATGTATCTCTCGGTGTATGATTTATGTTTCCGTTGTAGAACAACATGTTTTGTCTAGGTGCTATATGTGTTAAGCATGCGGGGGTTCGGTTATGGTTGCTTTTTTCAGTTTTCTCTCCTAGCGACGATCGCTCGAGCGGTGGGGAGCTCGCTCGAGCGGGTTGGTGTCAGAGTGTTGGTCCAAGATGTGACCGCTCGAGCGGTGGGTGTGCGCTCGAGCGAGGTTGTGGCAGAGTGTGGCTCCGAGTGGGGTCCGCTCAAGCGGTGCTTGGGCGCTCGAGCGGTGGTGTGGTAGGGCCTATGTCGGCAAGGGATCCGCTCAAGCGGTGGTGTGGTAGGGCCTATGTCGATAAGGGGTCTGCTCGAGCAGTGCTTGGGCGCTCGAGCGGTGGGTGCTGGGCACGAATTTCTGTAGAAGGTAATAAATATCTTTTGAGGCTCAAAATATCTATTTCCAAGCAAATCTCTCTCTTCCTTTTCTCTACCTTCTCTCTAGCTTTCGGGTGGCTCGGGGCTTAGTTTTTTGCGGTTGGACAGCAGATCCTTGTTGTTGGCGACGTGGGCTTCACATCCATCCGGACGAATTCTCGTTACAACGAGGTTGGATTTTGAGACGTCGAGCTTTTAGCTCTTTGAGGTAGGATTCTGGACCTACTGCTGTTAAAAGGGTGATTTTTGTTATTATATTTGCTTTCACCGGGTAAAAATGCATAAAATGCTATCTACGTGTTTTAAACCTTGGATTATGGGTAAAAGTGGATTTTACGCATTTTCTCGATTTTATACATGATCCGGATGTGTTGAGATCCATGATTTTCAAAAGGAGCTTTAAAAACGAGGTGTTTTTATGAAAATATGTTTGTGGAGGTTTGGAGCTAACCCTTGGAGTTGAGTCTCACTTTTGTGAAATTATATTGTTACATGCTTGTAGATCTCCATGTTGATGGATTAGATCCCTTTTTATATACATGCGATGTAAAACTGTTTTACTATTTTTCGTAGTTGAGCTACGGCTGGGTTTTAAATATTATCCATAGATGTACCGTGACAGTGGGTATATTGAGTTAGGCTTCTATTACTCCTCGGTGCAAGTCTAGAAACGTGCACAGCGTAGGTACTCAGTTCATTTGGGTTAGTCCCCGTAATTTTAAGGATCAAAATGGTGGTATTTAGATGGAAAACGTGTGGTTCTTGAGAGGAAAACTGTGATTCTTGAGAGAAAACCCCTTTTTGGCTCATGTGGTTGAGCCCGCGTGTATATAATTGCATAGCCTGCTTTACAGTTTTATTATCTTTTTCGATTTGATTTCGGCTCACGGTGTGTGATTTTGCTGTAAAAATATTTTCAGGTGACCACGTGGAATTGACCTAGAGGCTTGTTGTGATGGAGAGTTTGTTGTAATTTTTCTGTTTTGGATATGTACTTATTCACGTGTTACCTGTTTTAGAAGGCCGATTTTATACGCCATGATGCGATATATTTATTCGTGTACGAGTTGCATGGTTTTTGTTTATGTGAGATAAGTTTGGGGATCTTTATCCAAATGTTGTAATAATTTATAGTTGATGATGTTCTAACTGCAAATCTTATTTTCTCAAATGGGTGTTTTTGGTGAGTTTTCGCGTGACCCTGGTGTTTGTGACGTGACAATTATTAAGATCACGGTCTTTAAGATCTCAACAATATTATATCCCACTCCAATCTGTCAATAGATTTAATCAATCTTCAAGAGATTATCATCTGTCAGGAGTACAACTTCATGATCAAATTCCTCAATCGGTTTATAAGAATAATTTTAATAATCAGGATGAAGATTTAGATATAGATTTAACAACATTAAATATTAATGTATTATCCACCTCACTAAATGTACCAAAGGCTATTTCTTTGGAAGAAATTCATACGGAATATTTATAACCCCATAATAAATATAATCGTGATTGTGAAACCCTGACCCGTTTACCCCGACCCATTTTTTTTCCAGCTTTTTTCGACGCGTAGTTTTTCGTTTTTGTGTTAGCATGTTTATATGTGTTTTATGCATGATCGGGTTTAGATATGCATGTGGGGTTGGTTCCCAGGGCCGTTGGGCGTTGTGATGCGAGTTTCAAAAATATATATATATATATTTGGGCGAGCCTATAAATATCTATCCTAATATATTTTCAAACAAAATTTTCTCTCTCAACCTTTTTCAACCCTAGAAAGCTCTACCTTCTCTCTAGTTTTCATGGGGCCTAGGACTCAGCTTTTGGTGATCAAATAATGGATCTTTGCTATTGGCATCGGGGGCTACGGTTTCATTCGAACAGAATTTTGTTCCAATAAAGTTCATTTTGCACGTAGTTCGAGACGTCGAGTTTTTTTAACTCACCGAGATAGAATTCTAGACTCTTATGTGTACTGAAAATTATATTTTTAGTATTTAATTTAATTAATTTTCTATTTTATGATAATCTTTATGAGTAATGTATATGTATCATTTCTTTGATATGCATAGATGTTAAATATTCTGTATAATATTTAATCTGGTGTGTAGAGTACGGCTTGTACATAGAAGATCAGATTTTAAGTTCTTGCAGAATATAAGTTTTATGTTCACAGTTTAGATGAAAATGGACATACCATCGGTACGACTGTAGCACAGAGTTTTAGTAGGCCTATCTTGGCTACGGAGAATAGATAATAGCGTCGTCTATTGTTCTGACTCTTTGTGCTAGTACACTTTGTGTGTATTGAACATGACATTTGGGGTAATTAATTTTGTACTGACTATATAAATTAATTCACACCACATGGTTATTATGAATAGTGCTTATCCTCTAAATCTTGAAATTATTATTGATTTGCATATATTTAATATTCGTTGTTTTGATTCATTAGAGGGTATGATTTTATATGGATCTATATTTTCGGTGAGTTGGATAGCGGTATTATTTATATGAAAAATATAAATTATTGATGGAATCCACGTCTTGATGATCAGGATTGACAATACCCCCTTGAGAATGCTTATAAATTTTGACCGGACTAAACCCTACAAGTGGATGTAATTATCCGGCGGTTGAATAAGTTAAGTGGAAAGGCTTAAGAAATATAAAGATGCCGATTAAATTAAATTATCAGTAATTAAATTTAATTGGCGAGTATCGGGAATCTTAACGTGGGGAGAAATGATAAACATTTAATAACAGGAGCTCAACGCAAGAAGGTCTTGAGATTATGGGTCATAGTGCAATTATAGATCTTTAGTGGTGTGAAATGTAATTCAGTATTTTATGGAAATTGCAGAAATCGGTGCATGTCTTTTCATAATTGTAGAAACCACTAGTAGGTGTCTGTGCTCAATTGGAAGTCTAACTCATAATTACTCTCTAGGTCCCTACTGTAACCCTACATATATGCGGGTTGGCTGAACGAGGTGATGATGGATTTTTATTATCATTATTATGATATTATTTTTATCTCTCAAGATTTAAATATATCGGGGCTCTGTCGGTACATGTTCTCGGAGAATCGTAATCTACACTACGTTCGAGGATCGCATACAGGAATATGATAGAAGATCTTACCGAAGCTTCAACGCGGAATCAAGTCGTACTTGAAGATTAGATCGATAAGAGATATTCATCTAAATTAACTTTGGTTGCACATGTTTATTTTTGATCGTTCGACGGTAAAATTTTTATCTGGAGCCCGTTTCGGCGTTTGCTCGTTCAGTTAATTTTTTACTGAAAATCGTTTGCAAAAATAATGATCTTGACAGTATTGCCTCTAACAAATTGGTATCAGAGCCGTTTTGTTTTTTGTTTACAGTTATCGGGGCCGGCTAGAATTAGAATTGTTGCTAATTTTATTTTGTAAGCGTTCTAATTTTAGTTTTATGATCATCATTTATTTTCATGGTTGATTGAATGCGTGGATGACGATTAAAATTTTTTTTAACCATGAGGGTTGATCGTGGTAGATTGATTGTGAGCTTTTGGGATATAGGATCGATGTAATTGCTAGTTTTATGTTTTTAAATATTTGTTTAGATTATTTAAGAACATGTTGAACATGTCCAAGAACATGAAGAACGGAAGCGGCACTGGCGGTGGTTCGAATTTTTACGGGCCACAGATCGCGGTAAGTTTTAATGGTTTTAAATAAATTTTTTGGTGAGTTTTTCTGTAGTATTTATGTATAAAAAATAGCATAAAAAATAAGTTAAAAACAGCAAGGGAAAATCACCAAAACAACTCGATTTCGGCAGCTTTGCCGGCGACGGTTCCGCGGCGATTTTTATGATTTTTCAGGCTATTTTTGGGACTATTTTTTGAAAAGTTTTTTAAGCATAAAATAGCAGTAAAACATACCTTAAAATATTATAAAAAATCAGAAAAAAATTGGGCCAAGCAATGCATTAAAAAAAATAGCAGTGCTTTTTTTTCTGGCAATAGCGGCGCTACAGCAGTAGCTTTTAGGCAGTTTTTCAACAGTTGTTGGCCTATTTTCGAGAAAGATTTTTTACAGAGAGATATTAATTTTTGAGAGATTTTTTTTGATATAAAGTATATCAAAAACAGAGTTCGGATGAGGCCTGAACGACCTCGGGAAGTTGGCGGTAAAAGGTAGCGGCACTGGCGAGCGGCGACACTCCGTTTCAGGCAATTTTCCAGCGGTTTTCCGAGCTATTTTCGAGCAGATGTTTTTATAAAAAAATAGTACTTTTTGAGAGCTTTCTTTTGATATATAGTACATCGAAAGCCGAGTTCAGGAAGAGGTCGAAAAAGTCTCGGGAAGGTGGCGGCGCAGTTTTGTGGTGGGCAACAGTGTTTTTGAGGTTCAGGTCATTTTTTTGGCCGTTTTTCGAGCAATTTTTTTGTAAATTTTTTGACAAAAAATTCTATATTTTGAGAGCTTTTCAACATTATAATGCTCGTTGAAAATAGAATTCGGATGAGGCGGCGGCAAGGCGGCACCGGCGGTGGTTGGTGGTGGTCCGGTGACTTTCTCTCTCCCGAGACTAATTTGATGTATATTCTGATATATACGAGACTGATACGATATATATTGATATATCAAAAAGTATCAAGGAGTTCTGATGTAAATTGGACACAAGAAACTGATTCAGAACATGATTATTATAGCTTATCTCTTAACATGAGACTGAAACTCTTTAGAGTTTCGATACGATTATAAAATCAGAATTTATATTTATCTTGCCTTTAATTTATTTTATATTTTAACTGCGTTGATGAGATATATATTGGTTTTATTTATCCTGTTAATTTAATTAATTCAGAAATTTAGTTTTAATTAAAATATTTTTTAATGAAAAATAAAATTAAGTTTTAATTAATTAATTAATTAATTAAATGAAAAAATTTTAGATATTTTATTTTTTACAAAATATCACGTTTAAAAATAATTTTTTTTTAA
>JAOTRH010329634.1:0-37191 GCA_034768845.1 Heliamphora exappendiculata
TAAAATAAGAATAAGAAAAAAAAAAGAAACAAAAAGGATCTGGAGATGAAAAACCTGAGAGGGAGAGAGATATATTACAAAGTGATTTTATTACAAGCGAATTTATTGTACGGGATTGTAAATTTATTATACGGGACTTTGGCTTTTATATATATATATATATATATATATATATATATATATTAAGTTGAGATTTGTGCAAGTGTAGAGAGAGAGAGATATTGAATTTATTTAAAACAATTAGTAGAGAGAGAGAGTGAATTCATTGAAAATAATGAGTACAGAACGAGAAAAAGAGAGCGTGAATTTATTACAAGTTAGAGACCGAGAGGGAGTTGAAAGCAATTAGTACGAAGAGAGAATTTATTACGTGTGTGTATATATATATATACACTAGTAGTAGTTGTGTCCACGTGTTGTGCGTGGATCATAAATTGAGAGGGTTAAAATTTTATAATTTATTTATTTAATTTTTTTAACTATTTTAAAAGAGAATATAAAAGAAAAAAATATCAAATTATTTTTTAGATTTTTATGTAAATAAAATAAAATATCACAAAAATTTTATCAACATGAGTGTTTCTTTATCATAATAGAGAGGTCTGGGCTAGAAGATTGGAGTTCATTCAATTAGTAGAAAAATGAATACTTTTATACTAATTTCTCTAGATGATGTATTTTTATATCATTTTGTTTACGGTGCGTAATACGTTATTTGGATATCAGTTGAGTAATTTAGTGTGTTACATATTTTTTTAAAATCACATTTGTTTCCAAATAGTTTTATAAAAGTAAAAAAAATCTAAAATTTTTTATATAGAAATATATAAATTTTTGTGATGCAAACTTCATGGCATAAAAATTATTTTTTACTCATTTATGTTATATGAAGCTTTTTGTACACATATATATGATGTGATGTATGAGATTTGATTTTGGGACTATGTTAAAAGTTCATGGGGCACATCCTCTATGAAAGTGACTATGGTCACTAGAAAAAAAGCTCGATTGTGCATTCGTGGTAACTCTATTGTTCAACAGTTAAGGGACAATCTGGGTGTTATCCAGTAACCTAAATCGGATCGTCTTAGAGAAGAGACTTGGTGCCACCCCGTTGTGACTTTAAATTCGATGTAGATTCAATCGACCGAGGATATCCTGAGCTTATTTATATATATTTAGCACTGATCATTTATTCTATTTGCAGTTTCAACCAATTATAGATTATCATGTTAATTTTCACAATTGTGGTGCTGGTTATTATAATGAGACTTGATATGCTAGTTACTCAACACAAACTTTGAGATTGTTTAAATCTTTTAACAAATTGTGTTTAATAAAAAAATGTGGATTAGACAAAAAAGGAATTTTTATACTAGCATGTAATTTTAGCCTGCAATATATGCCATGATTACATTTTAATTATAAATATTTTGAATATTCTGTTTTAAAGCTATATTCTATTATGTAAGCTTACCATTCACTAAGCCGTATGTTGACGTTATTTTTAACATTTTTAGGTAATTAGTCAAGATTGCTAGTGGTGGACTTTGTAGTATTTTGGAACCCAACTTTAGTGAGCTCTTAGGAGTTTTACTTATTTTTGTATTCTACTTTTAGTTAGTATCATTTGTTTGGTTAGTTGACTATTAGTTAACTCGTGCATGGAAGTTAGTGAGTTGTTTGTGATCCATATAGACTTTATATTGAATTGTATCTCAATTTATTTAATTTCAGTATATGTCAGAGATTCATATATATATATATGTATGTATATATATTGGTATTTCTTTAGATTAGTAGGCTTTCATGGCATATTAGGCCAAGGTTCATAGTCCATGGCCGACCGTGTCTCCAAATTTGGGGTATGACAGTTTGTTCTTATAGTGGTTTGATTCTTCATACAAAGGTTTCAAGAGACAACTATGGAACTCTATATTCGTGGCGGTCATCTGGTCCATTTGGTTTCAAAAAAACAAGGTTATTTTTGGCAAAGCTTCAACGGGTTGGGATGACTTGCTAAAAACGACCAGACTACGTGTGGCCTGGTTGTTCAAAGCGAAAGGGACGATGAAGGAATTTTCCTTTGAGAGTGTGGTGTACAATATAAAGGAACTTAGAAATTTGAAGCATAAAAAGAATAATGGTGCAAAGAGGAAAGCTAAGGCTTAATTCCACAGCGACATGGTGGTTGGAGGGAGTAAGATGCACTGGAGAGGTTTCTAATAAGGAGTTGGGGCATTTGCTCACAGCTTATTGTGTAGTGATGTGGCTTGCATAGCACATGGTTTAATGGTATTGTGGTAGTAGTTGTGGATTTTGCACTAGCAATTGGCTTGGGGGGATGCACCAGCAGTTGGCTTAGTAGTCCATGTCGCATGCAAGGGAGGATGTGGAATGCTTCTACAACCACAAAATTGGTCATTTTAAGAACCAGTGCTAAGAATTGAAGTAGCATATGGAGGAAAGGAAGAAAGGAAAAGTGCATGTAGAATCTGTGAGTTTAGCTGAGGAGTCGTCAGACAATAAGATAGATGGAGATGTACTTGCAATTTTCTCAAATTTTAATGTTATGTCAAAGTCATGGATACTGAATTTAAGATGCTCCTATCATATGTGTCCAACAAAAGAATGGTTTGATAAGTATAAGCTTTGCAACGGAGGTACAGTTCTAATGGGGAATGACACAGTGTGATAGGCCATTAGAAAGGGTACAGTGAAGATCAAGATGTTTGACAGTGTTATAAGGGTCTTCAGGAATGTCAGACATGTTTCAGGATTAAAGAAAAATCTGATTTATTTAGGAACATTAGATTCTTTGGGTTATGAGTACATAGCCAAATGTGGAGCTATAAAGATTAGCAGAGGGGCTATAGTTATCATAAAAGGGCAAAAAGTAGAGAATCTCTACCGATTGGTAGGGGACACAGTAGTAGGTGGAGCTACTATTACCACACAGATTGAGTCCATCAGGGACGACACGAGACACAGACATCTGCGGCTTGGTCAGATTGACAAGCAGAGTATGTCAGAAAGTTAGATGAAGGGTGTCACAGTCAAGGTGGAGCTCGAGTAGGCTAGTTCACCCAGAAAGTCAAGTGATGGTGGTTCAAGTTAACAGTGGCGAGAATAGTGCAGTAGGAGTTCTTCATCTTACAAGAAGTCTACAGGAAGATCAAGAAAAAATCAAGGGCAAGTAGCAGTGTCAGAGAAGATGGACTCGCCACAAAAGACTGACAATTTGGAGTTTAGAACATTGTCCAAGAATGAGAAGACTGATGATTTCAAGAGGGTCAAATTCAAGTGTAGCTTGGATTTGGTTCAAGTTCATTTAGTTTGATGATAGGTTGAGGGAGTGGAGAACCCATACCAGTGAAATGGGTGTAGGTCGAAGCGACACCAATTGTTCTTCAAGATGGTTGAAAAATTCAAGCCAATGTGGAGATTGTTGGGTTTATGGCTCGTATTTTTCAAGAAAATCAGAAGCCAGAGCTAACTGGCGCTAGTTAGCACTAGATAGCACTAGTTAGCACTTGCAGAGCGCTCGCGCGGCTCTTAAGCACCCGTAAGTCCAGAATAGGGCGCTAGCAAGGCGTTTGAGCACTATGCATGGCACTAGTACACGCTTGCGGGGAGCTTGAGCAGTACCACTGCGACATTTTGAAACGTTTTTAGGGTTTTTTATGGGTTATATATAAAGCATTTATGTTCTAGAAACCCTACAGTGATTGTGAGGTTGAGAGAGTGAATCTTGTATTCCTTATTATTTAATAGTGGATAGTATTTTCTCTTCTATGGAGGTAGGTAGTCAACCAAATCACGTAAATTCTCATGTTCATATGGGTTTTCTTGTTCTTTATTTTCTTTGTGTGGATTGAAGTTATAGTTTTTTTTCCACTGTGTTAAGAAATTTGTGCATAAAATTCCAACACTTAAAAGCTGGTCTTTTTGAAAAAAAAATTGACTTAAAAGCTATTCCAAATAGGCACTTAAAAACTATTTTTTTAGTAATTGTACTTAAAATTTAAAAAATGAAAAAAAAAATCTTATACGTTAAAGACAAGCACTGTACACTTTGTTTTGACATAAATTTTTATAAGCCAGTTTGTTTATTTTTAGTGAATTATTTTCAATAATAGCCCAAACAGACATATTTTATAAATCTTTCTCATTGTGAGAAATCAATAAAGTCAAAAACAATGGAACAAAATTGTAGGGACCCAATTTTTTTTTTTTGAGAATTAATCTAAAACTTATTTTGAGACTTTCGGTGGAAAGTGGAATGGCATTTCATTTCGAGAAAGAATTGAAATTTGATCACTGTAATAGCTGTTAACAAAAATGGTATGCTTAGTAGTGCATGAGAATGATTGTCGCGAGTTGTTCAAGTGAGTTTGAGGTGTTTGGCTTATGATTTGATTCATCATTGCATCCTTTGTTTGGATTCTCACCCAGCACTGACCGCGCGAGCGGTGGGGAGCCCGCTCAAGCGAACAGGTGACAGAGAGTTTTTAACTCAAATGACTGCTTGAGTAGTGGGGGGTTTGCTCGAGTAGACTGTTGGCGAGCAAACTTTATATTATGGGTTTAAATATTTCACTCTCATTCTTTTTATCCCTCTCTCTCTCTCTCTAGAACGAAAGTGGAGCCCTATGGTTTGGTTGTTGTGGTGTTTTGGAGCCCTCCTTGCACCTCTAGAGTAGATTTCGTGCCTATTTTCCAAGTGAGAAACCGTTAAAGAGTGACTACGCACATTAGAAGCTTCTCATTAGTCACTGGGTTGGAGATTTGGTCGATTAGAGCTTGCTAGGGTTGGATCCTAGTTGCTTGAACTTCAAAAAGGAAGGATCTCTGACTATCTATGAAAATTTGTTAGATATAAGTTGTATATTTTGAGTTTATACATGAAAAGCATGAAAAATCTATATTTTGAAAACCCTAGGTTAGGGTTCGAAGTTAAAGTGTGTTGAATTTTGTGTTTTCGAATAATTTGTGGTAGACTTATCTTAATGTTATGGTTGGGGAACAATGAATACATAATTTTGGAAAGTTAGGATTTAACTTGAGTTGAAAACATGGAAAATTAGGAATTTTTAGATCGTTGGGTTCCAACATTGAAATTGAATGAATTTTTAGATTATTGGGGTTGTGTTAACCTAATTATATATATAAATTTTCATAAATGTATATGATACATGAGAACCTATGAGTGTCGGGTTGGAAATTTCGAATAAATCCTTTGAATTGATGAATGTAATTGATATGAGATGTTGATTTGGGGGTTTCGAGCCTTTTGTATCGAACATGTGAATTATAAGAATATTGAAAAGGATTAAATGATTTTATATCCGTGTGTGGGTTAGGTGTTACCGAGAGGAACTGGGCTTAATGGTTGGACTCGTGAGGACTATATGGTGAATGATTTTGATTTTGTTAGGTTTGGCGAGAGGAACCATTTTGGGTTAGACTGAGGTGTGTGTATTGTGATTTAAGAATGATGATGCGAATGAACCAATTTGGGATCCGCGGATCATAATTATGGGCAAGTCTAGCTCCTTAGTGAAATACCGAGAAACTGCATAGATTTGGATACCCTGCCCTTCGGCTAATAATCGAGAAGGAGATGTAGTCATGGGGGGTTATAGAATACATTTGCCATTTGGTGGGCCTTGCATGGCCCGGTCGGTAGTAGCTATGCATAGGTTTATAAACTTGCCCGGCGTCAGTTCTTTGAAATGTAATTTAAAATGTGTTTTGATAAACCCATTCGTTCGGATGGTGGTCTCGAGAACGTGGTAAGAAATGTGTTTTCATAAACCCGTTTGCTTGGATGGTATTCTCGGGAAGGTGTGCGTGCGTATGTGTATATGCATGGGGAAATTGAGAATTTGAAATGGCTGTAACGAAGTTGAGATGAAGGAAAACTAATAACGGATTTGTGAGGGAAATTAGGTTTAATTTGCATAAGAAAAATTGGTTATATGAATAAAATTTTGGTAAGGATAGAATTTGGTTTTGAGAAAACTACGTGTTGCATTTTGCATAACCATCCTCGCATATCGTGCATATATTCATTGTTAGTCTTTTTTCTATGAGTCTCGACTGATGTTGTATGAACAATTTCAGGTAATAACAAGAGGCAAGTGATCAAACAAGAAGAACGGTAGTGGTGACCTTTGGTTTATTTTGATTAAAATTGTATGTTTGTAGAAGAAACTTAAAAAATTCAAAGTTGCTTATGTATTTCTCATTCCTACATTTGGAGAATGTATTTGATTTAGTAATAATTCGATGTAAGGTTGTAAGGCCATGTATTCATGAACTGTATGCATGTGAGATATCGGGTGGTTATATCCGGTTGATTATGTGGTTCTTGAAGGAAATTTTATGATTTAAAATGTCGATTTTCCAATTTTTGAGACGTCGGATGTGATTTCAAAGTTAATTGTATGTTTTAACTTTAGGTTTTTGATTTATGAAAATCATGTTCAAATGATGAGAAAAATAGGTATTTTTTTCAACATTTAGAAAAACTTTCAAATTTTTGGGCAATTTGCTCTCGAGCAAGCTCCGCTGGGTGGTACATTGTTGAAACTTTGCTTACAAATTTTTTTTTTGTGTTAAGTGTCTTTTGGGCAGCCTTTAGGGCATATTTCGGTACATTTGAGGGTTTATTTGCAAGTGAAAAGAACTCTTTTACTTCATTCGTTTATGTATGAAATGAAAACTTACAGTTTTTAATTCAAACAAAGTTTGGTTCCGATGAACTTCTTGAGTCGGTTTTGGTTTAAAGACTGATTTTGGGGTTTCTTTACCGTTCGCATCATGGGGTTATAGCTTTACAAGTCGGGGTGTTACAGATTGGTATTAGAGCTCTAGGTTTGATTACCTAAGAGCAGTGGAAATAGTTGATCAATTGTGTGAGAGTTTGCATTGATGTATGACATTCATGAATTAGTGTGATTGTATGAAATATCTACGGATTGACTTGATGTTTGCATGATATGTGGTACTTGGGTATGGAGGTTGGATTTTTGGGATGACGTGTCTTGCCCTTGGGCGTTCGGTCGACTAGTTTGGGGTTCAAGTTAAAAAAGCGTTTGGCCGATGTCCATTCTAGTGAGAAATCCAAGTGAGTTACCCGAATTGGTATGGCATTCCTAAGGGTTCTGCTCGGTATGTGGATACGTGTTGATGTGACATTGCTTGCCAACGATTGATGTCTTTGCATGGCTTCATAATGTTAAGTTGAGCCTTACCTGGTTGGGTTTTTGATACCCTTGATATAAATGTTATGCCTATAGAACTAGGGCGAGTTGTGGCCGGGGTCGTGGTATGGGTTATGGAAGTACAACCAGATTTTTGGTGATTGTGGCTAGGTAAGCTCGTGAGATGAGTGTTAATTGTTTTGGGCATGGTGGACCTCGCTTGTAAGTTATGGTAGTTACATGAGTTGGTGGTGACCTTAGTTAGTTACCCGTTGTGTCTTTGTGTCATCATAGTTTGTCACGATGCTATTGAGGCATGGATGGTCGGTTAGTCGTTGAAAAAAACTCTTCTTGTAGAGTAATGCTACCTGGAGGTAAGTTGTGGTACTAGTGATCTTGTGATTAGGTGTGGTAAGGTGTTTGAGAACTCTCGAAGATTATTTATTATGATTTGAATAAGTGACATGATTTTGGGCGTATTGAGGTTTATGTACATCATGATTCATACTATGTCATGAGCCATGTACTCGGGATTGGAGTATGGACGAGAACGTAATGGATGGGAGCATAATAATCGTCGGCCGAACATATTTTGAAATTTTTAGACATAAATAATTTTAGGGGTATCCATTTTCCGGTGGGGTGTTGTCGGTGGTCGTAGTGACGTCGTGCGGCTTTGAAAGCCTATTTAATAACCCTTGTGCCCTTACCCTAATGTGACGCTAAGCCATGTCTCTTATCGAGATTCGAGAGTTGAGTTACGGGTGTGTAAGCTCAAAGATGGGTTTGGTGGGTTTGGTGGGTTAATCATGAAGTTGCAGATGTGTTGGACTATGTGCTAGTTCTGGCTATGAATCTAATGTGCGAAGAGAATAGATCCTTGGAAAGTTCACGAGAGTACTAGTGGCTTGTGATTTTGGTCGTTGTCTTCTTGGTTAGGAGATCGTGTTTGGAAACTGTGTTTGGTGAGTACATGGATGTGTGCCTAAATAAAGTTGAGTTGTGAGTACCATCATATCTTTTACAAGACGACGTGATTGCTTTAGTGTCCCCTTGTAAGTGCTAAGTGCACGAAATTTGGAAAACCCGTGATGGGTGTTGATGGTGTGGTTGACCCAGTCCCTTGAATGGTGTATCAGGAGTGTGATGTGTCTTAAAGGGATAGAGGTTGTTTACGTTTGGGTCTTGGTTGTATGAGTGGCTGCACTGTTTTGCTATTTAATTGTTGTATATGAGATCTCGAAAGAGTCGTATAGCATTTCTCAAGGAAAATTCATACCTCTCAACAACTTTGAAGAAGAAGAACATACGTAAAAATTGTTGGTGACAGAGTTGTTGTAATACAACTCGAGATAAGCATCTACATTCTTCCAAGAATCATATTTGGGATTCAATTCTTTCATTCCCTCAATGTTTAGTATCATCTGTAGTGGAGAAGGCTGTGTTCCATCCACATGAACAATGAGACCTGTTGCTATGAGGATGTTTTGGAGTTGATTCTTTCAAACGATATAATTTGTTGCATCCAATTTCATTGTAATAAAAGAATTGAGATTAGAGATAAGAAGGTTCATTTTGAAGGTATATAAGAGGACGAAGAAGCCATTGAATTTTGAGTGCTCGTGAGAGCTAGTGCTATGATACCACAAGAAGATTTTTGTGAAAATAGAAAAAAATTTCTATTGGATCAAAGTTTTACATCTCTTCATACGACCTGTATATATACTTACAGCTAACTACTCTAACTGGCTAATCAATGGTAGCTAGACAAGCTTACGACTTAATCTCTAATTTCATCACTAATTATGTTACTCAAGTACTGTTATACCCACTAAGCCCTAATCCATGTTGAAGTCCTTGAACCTTTGCTGACTGGCCCTTAGGTATGCTTCTGTTGCTGCATTCGTGAAACAAGACATGACTGATTCCATCGAGGGCCTTGCAATGGCTAGTGTTGCTGCCTTGGCTACTGTGGCTATTGTTGCAGCTATGGCTGCTGCCTTGGCTGCCACATTTAAGAAACTGGCTGTCAGATTGTTCAACTTGCAGCTCAATCTTATATATAGGGTCAATTTTCAGAGCTTGGTATATAGAGAAATAATAGAGATCATAAGAGGATCAAATCATATTCATAGAAGAAGATTTCTCTCAAGTTCCTTGAGTTCCACATACATTCAAAGATTATTCTTGCTAGTTTTAGGAGGATTCCTAAAATTACCCTCTGTAGATTTTAAAGATTGTCTTCCGTGGAATTTATCGACGTAAAACGTTAAGGATTCAGTGTTGTAGTGATTAAGTACAATAATGATACACAAGAATTCGACAAGCGAGACTAAAAGCGTCTAGATTGAAGATTTAACTGAAATTTATGAGTGAGTTTTGTAATTATTTATTGGTATAGTACTTGATTTATTTAAACTTAAACTAATCTCATGATATTTATTCGAGTAGGAATTTTCTACGTAAAAATATTTCGTATTGAGTTTTTTGATGTATTTACTTATTCTCTACCGTTTGCAATTCGTTAGAAACGAGTTCTCTAAAAATTTTAAAAACTCCCACTCTTTTTTCACAATCCCTTATGGAGAGTACTAATAATTAAATTTTGTGCACATATTTTTTTTGTTTTTTCAAAATTTTAAGTTAAATAAGTAAAAATATATTTAGTTAAAAAAATAATTTAAGTTGCCATTACAAACTAAAAGATGAGTTTCAAAAATATCATTTACTTTTTTTAAACATTAAATAAAAAAAAAGGAATAAAACAACATTAAACGACAAATGAGACACTACCCACAAAAATTGACTTTGACCATTTTTTTTTTGAGAGTTTGGGGGATGACCTAAGCCCACTTGAGTAGAAACATTAGCTCACTATTATTAATGGGTCTTAGTTAGTCATCTATTTCATTAATTAGAGGACGATTCAGTTACTTATATGCTGCTACTTGCATCAAGTTAAGCATTCATGTTGAAATACTTTGGTAGGGTCCAACTTCAAATATGATTGGATATGTTGGGAATTAAGCACTAATTTTTAAATATTAACAAAAGTACATTTATGCACATATTAAAAATATATATATAAAAATTTACGTAGTTTGGCACAATTATTTTACGATCACGGGTGAGAGAGATAATTTACTATAATCATAAAGTGTACAATTTCAAAAGCAAAAATACTTTAAAATTCAACACTCACAATCCGAATCTTGAAATAAATTTTATTTCTCCACTCAAGAGTTATTCTAGTGCCCCGAGTATTTTTTCGTCTCTTTCGACATTTCTACCTGTTTCGATTCAACTCTCTACAAACCTACTAAAATTATAAATTTTATATTTATCGGTAAAAACCCTAAAAAACTAACTGTCATATAATTATAAAATTTTAATTATATGAATTCGTAGAATATAAGACATTTACTCAACAATTAAATATAGATCCTTCAAATCAATCTTGAACATGTACAATAACATTTAAAATCCACAATTCCAAATCCTATAAAAAGAAAAGGCATAAGTTTTTTTTTTTTTGAATCGACGAAAAAGAGATTTATTAATTTGAAGTAAAGAGAACATCAAGATAATGCGAAAGCGCAAGAAGTATCATTGCTTGAGAACATCATCACAATTAGATTGCAATTAAATTTATGGTAAAAGTTAATTACGAAAAAAAAATAGTTAAAATAGAGCTATTCAAGGATTAACTTTTTATCTGAGAGTTATTTTGGTGTACAACATTTTTAAATTAGTCCTCCTCTAAGCGTGATCATGTAAAAATATACATACAAAAAATATATGTGACGATCAATAGTCAATCATAAAATTTGAAGTATATCATAAATCTATTTTGAGTGTGGGTAGATGAATCTCAACTACATGATTTAATTTTTTATATATTTTTTTTAAAATAGAAGATATGTGCAGCATTAATTTTTGCAAATTGACATCAGAGTTTGCAAACACTCCCAAATTTTTTAAGAAGAAGAAGAAGAAGAAGAAGAAGAAGAAGAAGAAAGTCTGGACCAACAGCTATGATGAAATGGAAGAAGTTAAAAGCTAGGTGGAAATAGCAGTTAGGACGAAAGATGAAACACATCCAAATCTTACTGATAAGATGTAAATGAAGTAAATGCTCTCTCCCCATTTGCAGTGCCTGTATTGCTCAGACAGACCATTAAATTTTACAGTGTTGGGTGGTAAAGGAGCTACACACGAATTTATTTATTTATTTTTTTAAGTTAATTTGTGTAAGGTGTTATTTTTGCTATTTTTTTGGGATAAGTCTTATCGGCAAATTAAGTATTCCATTAGATCTTAATTTTAAATTAATTACTTATACAGACTATTGTACCCTTTTTTAAATTAGAATGAGATACAGAGAATAAAAAAAATAAAGAATGTTAGAAGAAGACAAGCGGGAAAAAAAGATATATAGATAATAAAGAAGAGAAAGATTGTGTGAGAGAGAGAGAGAAGACATGGAGAAAAGAGAGAGAATAAAAAACGAAAAAAGAATATTTAGTTTGCGTTGTAAATTTTTTAAATTGTATAACTTTTGTTAGATGTTTTTAATAATATTTATATATTTAAAATTTTTCTCATCAAGATCGGTAAAATAAGATTTATATTGAATAAAAAATAAATAATAAAAAATAAAATTCTTATTTTTACAAAAATGAGATTTTTCTTATTTTCACAATTTTTTTTTGATCGGAAATTTTTTTTTTTCATCGGGTTATTTTCACAAATTAAAAATGAGAAAATTTTATATTTTTTAAACTTGAAAATCTTACCAAAAAATGAGAACTTCTCATTTTTTTGACAATTATGTCAGGTCCTATTTTTTAAAGTATAATTTGTCTTATTTTTTAACATTAACTAGTCTAAAAAAAATGTATAGATTTGAAAGCTCTAATTTATAACATGAGAAATGTTCTACTGAAAATGAGGATTATTTTCATTTTAATTTTTTTTAAAAATAAAAAACTCATCATTTTCTCATTAAATATAATGAGAAGCTTTTTTTATTCCGTGACTTATTAATTAATATCTAAAAATTAGATAGAATCATAATATAATGAAAAACAATTTATTGTATTTGTCTCATTAATATTCATTTACTAGTCTAGAAATATAAAATTTCTCATTCCTCTTTTGTGCAAATGAGATTATCATTTTTATTGTGAAAATAATAATTCTTATTTTTATTTTTTAAAAGTTTTTGTATTCAATAAAGATTCTATTTTATAGATTCCTGCGAAAAGGTTTTAAAAATAAAAATATTATTAAATAAAAATTTATATACTAAAATTTATATAATTTTAAATTTTAAAATTGCAAACTAATCTCATAAAGGTTCTCTCTCTCTCTCTCTCTTTCTCACTCCTCTATTCTCAGTATTTTAGAAATTTTATATTAAAATGGAACTTTTTAAAATATAATTTTTAAAATAAGACTTAATTCTAAACAAGTCTAAAAAATAAAAGCTCTCGTTAAATCTAATTTTTTTAAAACTCATGTCTTTGTCTGTTCTCAATACAATATCAATTACACACTCATTTCTCGAAATTTGTATATTTCAATATCACATTCCTATAGTGCGGTGAATAAATTTGAAAAAAAAATAAAACTTTGAAGAAAGAGAAAGGATAATAGTAGTGGAGATGTGCGCGTTAGCTGATCTGAATAGATTGACATATTTAAAAAAAGATTAGTAGTGTCAATCAAGTTTGCCAGCATATGCAAGCACCTTCTAATGCTAACTTCACTGTTGTGAAACTCATTCTTCGTTATATTCAAGGTAATATTGGTCATGGGCTTTTCTTTCAACTAAGCTCTTTTTAAATCTCAATCTATTCTGACTTTGATTGGGCTAGGAATAGTGTCGATAGAAGATCTACATCTGATTTTTATGTTTATCTTGGATCTAATCTAGTCTCATGATCTGCCAAGAAACATTTTGTGGTTTCTAGATCCTCTGCTAAAGTAAAGTATCGAGCCTTAGCTCACACAGCAGCTAAAATCTTGTGGATACAAATGCTCCTAATTGACCTTCACATCTCTCCCTCAACTCCCACGGGTGTGACAATAGCTTAGCTATTTCTCTTGCTACTAATCCTGTTTTCCATGCCAGATCCAAAAACGTTGAAGTTGATTGTCACTATATTCGTGACAAAGTTGTATCCAAGAGTCTTAGTCTCAAACATATTCCCACTGCTAAACAAGTTGTTGGCATATTCGCTAAACCCCTATCCATCTCCAGATTTTAGTTTCTTAAGGACAAGCTATTGGTTTGCTCCAAGCCCACCAATTGCTTGCGGGGGATTGAAAGAGATAATACTTTAACACAATCATGCTCAAGGTCCAGTACAAGCTCAGGAAACTTAAAAGTAGCTTAGTAGACTTACGAATTAGTTAGTTAGACTATTAACAGCTGTATTAACTGATAGAGTCGATGACAATGGTGTATATAGATGGCTGAGTTAGAATGGAGTGCATGTGATGAATTTTCAGTTCTGAAATAATAGAATCTTAACTTCCATTTCTCTCTCTCTCTTTTGATTACATTGCTACGTTCTTCAAGTAGCAGATTGGCTCAAGCCAAAGTAGGACGCCTACATAATTGGGCCACAATACAATTTGCGGAATAGTAGGATTGAAGAAGCTATGAGAAGCGGATGAGTTTTCTTCATAAGGGTGAAGCCCTTAGGAGGATCCAAAGTCCTAATCTAATTAAGCTCGGAGGCTGGCAAAACTTATTATTGCAAGGAGGCAAAACAATGGCTAGAAACATGGTTTAAGGTGGTATATGAATGGAGCTATAAGGAAATGAACTGGTAGAGAAATGTCTAGCTATCAACTGAGGGAGTACTTCTGCTTGCATGGGGCTCGGCAATCTTTAAAAATTTAGGTGATATTTTTGGCAGTGTTAGCTGTAGATCATTTCCAGTACAGGGAAAAGATAGGACCAAACACAAGGGATAGTTCTCATTGCAGTTGAGAATAGAGCCATAATAAATCAACAATATTGTGCCCAGAAGGTAGGTAAATACTCATATTCAACATGCATTGTAGAGATGACAGGTTGAGAAAGTACAATGGGCATGAACTACACAACAAAAAACAAGGTTGTGTAGTTCTAGTGGTAAGGTAGCTCTGTTAAGGCACACTTAGGAAGGAATAAGACATTCCTCTAACCATTCTACCGACGACGAGGTCTTACCAAAATTTAGGTGGCCGGAGGTAGGTGAGGACAAATGGGACCTATTGTCTTATGTCAAGAAAATAGGCCTAGACTTGCACAAGAGAGAAAAAGGAAATGGGAAGAAAATAGCACCAGTAGAGAGTGTTAGCTAGAAAGGAGAAACCTCAAGTGAAGAGGAGGGAGGCGTGCTAGAAGGTCAAACGTGGTCAAGCAGGCCAAGGATAACTGAGAACTTGGGTGTCAAAAAGAGACAGAGTCACAATTTGGGACAAAGCTCAGGAATTGAGGGGGATGCAGAGTCGTGCCTAGGGAAAATCATGACAAAAGAGGAAAAGGGAAAAATGGTCTATTATGCTGATGGCAATAGTGGTCAGGTGAAAGGAAATTTACAGACACCAAGCCTCACAAGAGAAGAAGGGGACAAGGAAAAGGACTCTCTAAAGGATGGCAACACAAGACTTTCAAAGAAAATAGGCCTACCCTAATCCAGAAGGCAAAGGAAAAGAAAAGTGTTCAATGATCTGGGCCTAGTAAAATGCAAGAGACTAAAGAGAGGCAAGCTAAAACGAACCTAAAAAAAAGTCGAGGCAGTCACAAGGAGGTACATAAGGGTCAATTTCTTCCAAATGATTAAAAATAGGAATAGGTTGATCTTGGAAGAGGCAGAAATGAAATGAAGACAGGGAAGCTGCTAGGCATAAATTTTAAAAGCAATGAAAATGAAAATGTGGAGAGACTGGTGAACTTAGAGTTGAAAGACATAGAGGAAATGGATCACTAGAATGGAGGGGACTCTAACTCATAGGAAATAGAAAACAAGGATCAGATGGGCTAATGAGTATACATGGGTATGAAAGTTCTATCATGGAATATTAGGAATTTGGGCAAGAGTGTAAAGAAGAGAATAGTGAAGAATTTCACTCAAATCCACAAAGTGCAAATGATGTTACGTTACTGTAGGAAACAAAGTGGAATTCAAAACCCACAAGAGGAGTCAAGGCAATATGGGGTGGAAGTGACAAATTCGATTCGGTCAGCTGAAGCAGAAGGGTTTGCAGGTGGCCTTATTTGTGTATGAGAATCAAATTGCTTCACTACAACAGAAAAGATAATCAAAAGTCATTACATCCTCATGGTAGGCATGTGGACAGGTAATATGAGATGTGTGATGGGCAATGTCTACGCTCCCAATAATGTAGCCAAAAAGAATGATATTTGGCAAGAACTGTCAAGTCTCAAGCAAAAGCTCCAACTACCATGGTGTATAGGTGGTGACTTTAATAAGGTGTTGAAACTAGAAGAAAGAAATGGCAACCCACATATATATATCAAGAGGCCTGTTGGGTTTCATGGAGTTCATTATGAGAGCTGAACTCATAGACTTGCCACCATTGGATAGGAAATACACATGGTCTAATCTGCAAGTTGAGGCAAAATCTAGCAGACTTAATAGGTTCCCGCTTTAAGAAAACTTGTCAATTAACTCAAGGTGGGTGCAAAGGGCCTTTCCTAGACTACTCTCTGATCACAACCCTGTCATGCTTTCACAAGACACAGAGGATTTGGGCCTAACTCCCTTCAAATTTTATGATACTTGGTTAACCCACCCTAACTTCAACATACTTACAAGGAAACTATAAGAAGAAGAAGATGTCTAAGGGTGAGGAGGTTATGTTATGCTGAGGAAACTCTAACACAAAAAAGGGTATAAAAGCATGGCTCAAGAAAGGAATAGGAATATAAAAGGGAGGATAGCAATCACAACCTATGAGATAAAGAGGTTTGAACTGATAGCAAAAGCTAGGGAACTGACAAATGAGGAGTTTGAAAGCAAACAAACACTAATCAAGAGACTATGGGAGGAACACCTATGGAAAGAAAGTGTTTGGAGATAAAAGACTAAAGCCAATTGGGCCAAGCATGCTGACAAGAACACAGCCTACTTTTATGCAATGGCAAGAGGCAGGGAAAGGAGGAAGTTCTTGGGCTAGCTCAAAGTGAATGACAGGTGGTTGACCAAGCCTCAAGAAATAAAAAATGCTATGGTGACCCACTTCAAAGGATTCTTCACAAAAAGCTATCCTTACAGACTAGGCTTGGAAGGACCTTTTAACAAGTCAGTAACCTAGTCCCAGAGAGAAAGCCTCACAAACTCCTTTTCGAAAACTGCAGTAAGTGCAGCAGTTTCTTCATGTAAAGGTAATTAACAAAGTTCCAGGGCCAAATGGTTTTAACTTTAATTTTATCAAGAAGCTTTGGTCTTTAATAAAGGTCAATATCATGAGGTTCATGGAAGAATTTCACACAAATGAAAAACTTTCTAAGTGGCCTCAATGCCTCATTCCTTACTCTAGTGCCAAAAACAACGAATCTTCAAGGGTTACATAAGTATAGACTAATAAGCCTGGCTAGTTCTATGTACAAAATCCTAACTAAATGCCTGAGCAATAGGCTAAAAATGGTGTTGCATGGGGTGGTACACACAGTGCAAATGGCCTTCACAGTGAAAATGAAAAATTTTAGATGGAGCACTACTAGCAAATGAAATTATAGACACGTGAAAGAGGAAAAAAAGGCATGGTGTAGTCTTTAAGCTTGACTTGCAAAAAGCCTATGACTATGTCAATTGGGACCATATTATGAATATGATGTCAAACTTTGGCTTTGAGAAAACTTAGATAGGATGGATCAGAGAATGTATTACTACTCCCAAATTATCCATATTTGTAAATGGCTCGGCAACTAATAGTTTTGGAACTCAATAGGGGCTAAAACAAGGTGATCCCTTATCCCCATTCCTCTTAAATATTGCAGCCGAGGGATTAAACCTGTTAATTACTAGAGACAAAGATCATAACTTGATAAATGGAGTGGAGGTGGGAAACAAGGGACTAAGTATAACCCATCTACAATTCGCAGACGAGACAATTTTTTTCTGCAATCATAAAGAGGAAGAGTTGAGAAACATTAAAAACATTTCGAGGTGCTTTGAACTAATTTCAAGCCTGAAGGTAAACTTTCCACATGAGTGTGGTCTTTGGTTTTGGATTGTAGGAGCAAGCAGTGAAAGATTTAGCTAAGCAACTGCATTATCAACAATGATCACTTCCCATACAATTCTTGGGGCAGCCATGTGCATGGAGAAAACATGGAACCAATCATCAATAAGGTTAGAAAAAGTTAAGTGTTTGGAAAGGGAAGCATTTATCAATGGAAAGTAGGGTCACCCTTATCAAATCATCCCTTGCAAACATCCCCACTTATTTCCTCTCCAGCTGAGGCTACCTGGACACATGAGATGCAAAAAAAAATTAGAGGGACTTCTTATGAGGAGATAAGGAAGGGAGAATGAAGCAACATCTCATTTCCTAGGAGAATGTGACTACAATCATAAGATTTTGGGGCCTAGAGGTGGAATCCTTACAGGCAAAGAATCAATCTCTTTTAGCAAAATGGTGGTGGAGATATAGTTAAGAAAATAAATCTTAATGGAAAAAAGTGATAAACCAGTTATATGGGAGATCTGAAAAGCAGTGGCTTTCAACGAGCAGGGTAAGAAGCAAAGCTGGTAGGATTTGGAAGGAAATTATAGCAATCGCAAAATGTCACTTGCCTATAGGCCATATCCTAAATCAATATTTAACCCTATAAGTGGGAAATGGTGCAAGCACCAAATTTTGGCTAGATCCCTAGAACAGCCAAAAGCCTCTCAATGAGGTATATCCTAGACTGTTCAACTTGACAATCAATAAAGAGATAACGATAGTAGAGATCCGTGGAAGCAGCCAAGAAAACTTTGGAAACTTAATGGCGCCCCCCTTTAGAAGATCTATTTTCCCCTAAAAAGAATCCATCTGGTTATCCCTTGTTAGTCTTATCAATCGGCCAAACCAAACTCATATGCCAGCAAAGACAAGGTAGTATCGATGGATGAGTAAAATCCCACCTTCATGGTAAAGTCCCTTCGTAAGCTACTGGAACAAAAGAATGAGAGGAAGATCTCTATTTTAACGAAGATACAGTATCATCCGGCACCACTTAAATGCCTTCTCTTTTGCTGGAAGAAAATCCTATAAAGAATTGCCACAAAAGATCTTTTAGCTAAAAGAATGATCCTACAACCATATATCAACCTTTGTTGTGCACTCTGCAAAGAGGAGTTTGAATATGTGGATCACCTTTGTTAAAATAGGTGAAGAAAAACCAACTTTAATGGTAGACCGATCGATCGGTGGTGAGATCGATCGATCGGTGGTGTCTGCAGGCGAGAAACCTAGAGCAGTGCATGATCGCTTGATAGGCCGATCGATCCGTCTATGAGACCGATCGATCCGTCTATACGGGAATGTCTTTACAAGCTACTAGGGTTGCAGCAGTCGTTAAGGTTTTTCATTATTGTTCATTGTGTTATTCTGTAATCTCTCATTGAGACCTTCCTCCCTTTTGTAATTTTCACTCAATAGTGAAAGTGTGTGATCCCGTGGACGTAGGCATAATTTGCCGAACCACGTAACCCTTGTGTTTGTATGTGATTGTCTCTCTTTTTCTCTTCTTCGTGTTTATTCCGTGTTTGTGTGATTGTGGTTGATCTTGGGCAGGATTAGTTATCGTGTTCTAATCCCCAACAACTGGTATCAAAACTTCGGGTTAGGAGGTTGACGAACAAGCATGGCAGAAGAAGGAAGATCGACATGAATCAAGAAGTTCGATGGTACGGACTTCAATTATAGGAGAATGCAGATAGAAGACTATCTGTATGAGAATAAGCTACACTTTTCGCTCTTGGGATCCAAACCAGAGGGTGTAGTGTTGGGATTTAGGGTAAAAAATAAGGGATGTCAAAGGTGTTTTAAAAACATTTTAAACACCTTAAAAATCAAAATTTAAAAATTTCTTTTTATGAAAATAGAGGTAAAGAGAAAAAGAGTTTGGGGGCTAAGGTACGAATCGAAGAAGGTGTTAAGCACCCCGTTCACCCAACCGTAAGGTTGACCTCTACTAATCATCATTGATTCTTTTATATGATTTCTCAAATGCATGCAATAAAAAAAATAGAGGTAAAGAGAGAACATCCAAAATCAAGTATAGAAAATAAATAATATATGTACATAACACTCCAAAATAAATAAGTGTTTTAAAAAAAATTCTAAATCCTATGGCATACAATTTCTATCTAAATGATACAAAAAATATACTCACATGCAATATTCATCAAAATAAAATAACTATCATGATTTGAATAAAAGAACAAAAACATGCTAAAAATTGTTAATTTCAAATTACTAAGAATTGTCTAAACATGAATTGTTATAAAACAAATTAAATTATTCAAAACACTAAACTAACATACAAAACATGTATATTCTTAAACTTTTAAGATAAAAGGAATGTAAAAATTCTATATTAAAAAGTTTACCAAAACATAATAACAAGTATTTTATGCAATAAAATGACAATAGAATATTTAAATTGAAAGAAAAAGAAATAAAAAAAGGTTTTCAAAAATAGAACTAAGCTTAAAAAGGTTGGAAGATATTATTAAACTAATGGAAAGAAAACCTAACGATCCATATTTTATGTTTTTAAACAAAACAAAATAAAATAAAAATAATATGAATGAAATGAATAAATGAGTTTTAATTTTATTAGAAGAGAAATTACACTATTAACCTAAAAAATAAAAATAAGGAAAATAAGAACAATATTTCATAAAATGTATTTTTACTTTTTGTGGTTAATAAAGAAAAGAAAAAAAATATTATAGAAGAAAGATTAAATTAACAAAGGAAATAAAAGGAACTTTGATTGTTGATCATTTTATATTTTTAAAGAAAAATAAAAAAAAAGAAAATATAAGAGAATAAAGAAATGAAAAGAATGATGTAGGATTTAAAAGAAAAAATTATAATACCATTTAAATGTAAAAATTAGCTTTAAAATCTTGTGTAATTTTTGAATTTATAGAAGAAGAACTATAAAATAAAAGTAAGGTTATAAAAGAAACAAAACGAAATTTTGTAAGTAAAATAAATTAAAAGAAATACTTAACAAAAAAAAGTTAAATTATTATTTTAATTAGAGAAAAATAAAGCTAGTAACAAAAAAATTTAGAATAGTATTAACAAAAGAACATTAAACTAATAATTAAAAAAAATGCTAATATTAGATGAAATATAGAATTAACACTAAAAAAAATAGAAAAGCTAATAATTAAGTGCTAGAAAAGAAAATTTAAACTAATACTAATGAAGAAATTTTAAGCTAACATTAAAAATGAAGAAAAGAAAATAGAACATTAAAAAAATTACATTAAGCTAAAGAAATAAAAATTACATTATAAAGGAAATTAAATGTTTGGAAATTAAATTGAATTACAAAAGCTAACATGATAATTAAGCTATAAAAATAATAAAAATAATGAATTAAAATGCTAGTAAAGTAAAACTAAGCTAACTAAAAAGAAAAGAAAAACAAAAATTGTTAAAATATTGAATATAAAATAAAAAAAATAAAAAAAATGTAATATTAGAATTAAATTGGTGTAATATTGACAATTACAACCATTTTTATGTAAGTGCCTTAATTGTAATAATTAACAATATTGATTAGTTGTAATTGTTAAAAAAAATAAAAAAATATTGGCACTAAGTTAATGAATTAATTAATTGCAACAATATACTAAAAATAAAATGAAAATAAAGTAATAACTAAAATTTTAAAAGAAACAATCTAACTACATTAAATAACAATTAACATTGCAAATATTAAACGAAATTGACAATAATTGAAATTGAAAATTTTGAAATAGAAGTTAACCCGATCGCTCCAATAGAGAGAAGTAGAATTTAGAAAGATCGTGGATTCAAGCGAGGTACCTGGATTGCCAGAAAATTCTCAAGTCGGGAATGAGCTTCAATTGTCCAATCCTCGGATGGCGATCCAAGTAAGGCTTTAAGGTAGACGTCGGAGGCTCTGTACATCAGCAGAGTTTCTGCGTCGGGGCTCGAAATTGCTCAGCAATTCGGCAGAATTTCACTCTCAAAACCTCACTCTCCTTTTCTGTCTTTGAAAACGCACCAGAGGTACGATATTTATAGAGTTTTTCAACAAATGAGATGCTGACACGTTTTAAGACACGTCAGGCCATTTGAAGTTGGCGGTCGCCACATCGTGAGTTGGTGGTTGCCATATTGAGGTTGGCGGTCGCCATTTTGAAAAAGGTTCCACAAGGTTCTATTGACGGTCGCTACAATGGAGTTGGCGGTCGCCAGGTTTGGAAATTGCTTGGACAACAAGTTATTGGTTTTGAAGGTTTTTAATAGTTAAGGTTCAAATTTCGAGCTTTGATCACTTCCTGATGATCGAATTGAAGCATTTGTTTCACCTGTTTTCATCATCGGATCCACCTAAAATTGAGTGGGGTCAAATTGGGGTGTCTACAGAGGGCATGAAGGATGAGGATTGGACGTCACTTGACAGACAGGTGCTGGGAGTTATGAGATTAATATTGTCCCGATTGGTGGCGCACAACGTAATCAAGGAGAAGATTACGGCGAATACAATGGCGGCATTGTCAAGTATGTATGAGATGCCGTCTACAAACAATAAGGTACACCTCAAGAAAAAACTCTTTAACCTAAAGATGGCTGAGGGTACACCCATTTCACAACACTTAAACGAATTCAATACCATCACGAATCAACTATCTTCAGTGGATATTTGTTTTGATGATGAAGTCAGGGCCTTGATTATGTTGGCCTCATTGCTAAACAATTGGGAGGCTATGAGAATGGCGGTGAGTAATTCTACCGATAAGAACAAACTGAAATACAACGATGTCAGAGATTTGATATTGAGCGAGGAGGTTCGCAAGAGGGATTCGGGTGAAGTGTCTAATTCAGGGTCGAATACCGGTACGACATTAAATGTTGAACTACATGGTAGAGGTAATGACATGAATCAGAACAGGGGCAGGTCTAAGTTCAGAAGAGGCATAAGCAAGTCTAGGTCGGGACAGTAGACTAAATGCTAGGGCTATGGCAAAATTGGCTATATCAAGAAGAACTGTAGGGAGCAGAAGAAGAAGGCTGATGATGAGTCAGCCAATGCTGTGACAGAGAACGTCCAAGATGCCTTGCTCCTATCGGTTGATAGCCCTATTGATTCTTGGGTGTTGGATTCAGGAGCATCATTTCACATGATGGCACACCGGGAGATTATGGGCAATTATGTTGTCGGTGACTTCGGCAAGGTATATTTGGCAAACATTGAGGCTTTAGACATCATGGGTACATGCGAAGTCAGAATTAGAGTGCCAAACAGGCCAGTGTGGAAGATACAAAAGGTACAACATGTACCTAAGCTGATGAGAAATCTAATTTCAGCTGGACCGTTAGATGTTGAAGCGTACTTAATGGCCTTTGTTGGTGGCACGTGAAAAGTCACCAAATGAGCTATGGTAGTGGCTC
Source organism: Heliamphora exappendiculata (assembly GCA_034768845.1). Lineage (NCBI taxonomy): Eukaryota > Viridiplantae > Streptophyta > Magnoliopsida > Ericales > Sarraceniaceae > Heliamphora > Heliamphora exappendiculata. The sequence goes on from JAOTRH010329634.1 coordinate 22,884, forward strand.
GAGGAACGAAGACAGGTACCATGTACATGACTGCTAGTACAAGGGATACAATAGCTTTGGCTGCTAGCTGTTCAGACACGAGCTTATGCCATTAGAGGTTGGGGCAATTGAGTGAGAAAGGAATGAAAATTCTACAATCAAAGGGCAAGTTGCTGGGTTTGAAGTATGTGAAATTTGATTTGTGCGAGGGTTGCATCTTTGGGAAGCAAATGAAGGTCAGCTTTCTAAAAGGCGACAGGACACCAAAGCCAGACAGGCTAAAGTTAGTACACACAGATTTGTGGGGTCCTTCCCTAGTTGCATCTCTTAGAGGTTGCGGTATTATGTGACATTTATTGACGACTCCATCAGAAAGGTATGGGTTTATTTTTTAAAACACAAGTTTGAAGTGTTTGAAACTTTTAAGAAATGGAAGACCCTAGTTGAGACTAAGACCGGATTAAAGCTGAAGTGTCTGAGGTCAAATAATAAAGGTGAATATACAGACAGAAGACTCAGGGATTTCTACGTAGCTAGTGGAATCAGGTGGGAGAAAACCATTCTAGGAACGCCACAGCAGAATGGCATGGCCGAGCGGATGAACCAAACACTGAATGAGAGAGCCAGAAGCATGAGATAGAATTCTGGGCTACCAGACTATTTTTCGACTGATGCAGTGAACACAACAGCCTACCTTCTAAATCGGGGATCGTCAGTACCGTTGGGATTCAGAATTTCAGATGAGGTTTGGAGCAGAAAGGAGGTAAACTTATCTTTTCTGAAAGTCTTTGGTTGCACGTCATATGTTCATGTTGATTCTTATGCTAGAAGTAAATTGCAACTAAAGTCTAAAGTCTGTTATTTTATTGGATATGGTGATGACGAGTTTGGCAAACGATTTTGGGATGACAAGAATCGAAAGATCATTAGAAGCAGGAATGTGATGTTTAATGAACATGTGCTGTACAAGGATAAGTCAAATGCTGAGACAGACAGTGTGTTGTCGGAGATGAAAAAATCTGAGTTCATTTACTTAGATTACATTTCAGAGGGAGCTAAACAGAATGGGGATGAGGAAGACAAAGAGAACGTGAATCCACAGGTGAAACACAGTATGCCAGTGATAGTGGTCAGGAGGTCTTCCAGAAGCATCAGACCACCACAGCATTTATCACCGTTCCTGTTCTACATTCTACTCACTGACAGTGGTGAGCCAGAAAGTTATGTAGAAGCCTTACAAACCGAGAGTTCGATGAAGTGGGAGTCAGCAATAAAAGATGTGATGGATTCCCTACTGACAAATAAGACATGGAAGCTGACTAGATTGTCAACTGAAAAGAAGGCTTTACACAACAAGTGGGTCTACATAGTGAAGGAAGAATATGACGGCAGCAGGCACTACAAAGCAAGGTTGGTTGTCAAGGGATTTCAACAGAAGGAAAGAGTTGACTTCACTAAAATCTTCTCTCTGGTTGTGAAGTTGACAACGATCAGAACAATGTTGGAAATTGTAGCTACAGAGGATATATTTCTGGAGTAGTTGGATGTCAACACTGCGTTCCTTCATGGTGAGTTGGAAGAAGACATATACATGTGCCAGCTTGAGGAATTTGCAGTAAAAGGCAAGAAAGATATGGTCTACAAATTGTAGAAGAGCTTGTATGGTCTTAAACAAGCTCCAAGGCAGGAGTAGTACAGGAAGTTTGAAAGCTTCATGCAGAGTACCGGGTTTACCAGGTTGGAGGCGGATCATTGCTATTATGTCAAAAGTTTTGATAGCTCATATATAATTCTACTACTGTACATAGATGATATGCTCGTTGCCAGGTTGTGCATCGAGGAAATCAACAATCTAAAAAAGCAACTGTCAAAATAATTTGCTATGAAGGATTTAGGAGCAGCCAAGCAAATCCTTGGGATGAAGATAGTCAGAGATAGAGCCGCGGGAACCGTGAGACTATCTCAGGCATAATATGTGAAGAAAGTGCTAAGCAGGCTCAACATGGATGGCGCAAAACCTGTCAGTACACCCTTAGCTAGCCATTTCAGGCTAACTAAGGATCAGTCTCCAAGGACAGAACAGGAGCAGGAGCACATGAGCAAGGTTCCTTATACATCGGCTATTGGTAGCCTGATGTATGCTATGGTCTGTACCAGACCAGATATCGCACAAGCAGTGGAAGTAGTCAGCAGATACATGAGCAATCCAGGAAAGCAGCATTGGGATGCTGTCAAATGGATTCTGAGATATTTAAAGGGGACTACAGAGACATCTTTGTGTTTCACGAGGACAGGACTGAAGCTACAAGGCTACGTAGATGCAGACCTAGCAGGCGATGTTGACAGTAGGAAGAGCACTACTCTGTTTGTCTACACTTTATGGGGCACAACAGTGAGCTGGGCTTCAAAGTTGCAGAAGATTATGGCACTCTCTACTACAGAGGTAGAGTATGTTGCAGTGGCAGAGACTGAAAAGAAGATGGTATGGTTGCAAGATCTCTTAGATGAGTTGGGTAAGAAGGTTGACAGATGAATGCTCTATAGTGATAGCCAGAGTGCTATATTTCTTGCCAAAAACCCAGTATTCCCCTCTAGAACGAAGCACATACAGCTGCGGTGTCACTTCATTTGCTCGTTACTGGACAACAGTCAGTTGAATCTTGAGAAGATTAGCGGGGCGAAGAATCTAACTGATATGTTGACAAAAGGTGTCAACATTGAAAAACTGAAGCTGTGCTCGGCTTCAGTTGATCTTCAGGGATAGAAGACAAGAGGTTATGTCACACAGGTTTGAGTATTTGTTTCGGTGGTTTCAAGGTGTTGGTGAGATTGGGATTTCTCAAAGCTTTGAGTGATTTTACTTCAAGTGGGAGAATTGTTGAGATCGGTGAAAAAAAACCAATTTTAATGGTAGACTGATCGATGGGTGGTGAGACCGATCCATCGGTGATGTTTGCAGGCGAGAAATCGAGAGCAGTGCAAGACCACTTGATAGACCGATTGATTCGTCTTTAGACCGATCGATTCGTTTATGAGACCGATCAATCCGTCTATGCGGGAATGTCTTTATAAGTTGCTAGGGTTGCAACAGCCATTAAGGTTTTTCATTATTGTTCATTGTGTTATTCTGTAATCTCTCTCTCAGACCTTCCTCCCTTTTGTAACTTCCAATTAATAGTGAAAGTGTGTGATTCCGTGGACGTAGGCACAATTTGTCGAACCACGTATACCTTGTATTTGTGTGCGATTGTCTCTCTTTCTCTCTTCTTTATATTTATTCCGTGTTTGTGTGATCGTAGTTGATTTTGGGCGGAATTAGTTATCGCGTTCTAATTCCTAACAACCTTTTTGTCACTTGCCCTGTTACGTGGAAGATCTGGTCAATAGTTATGGGTTGGTAAGGACTCCAATGGGTAATCCCTAGGACCCTCAAAAAGTTGTATAAAGCATGAGGATTAGGGAGGAAGAAGCACATAAGTGGAAGCTTTGCGGGGCAATTCTGGTGGTAGGTATTTGATCCATTTGGTTAGCAAGAAACATGATGGTTTTTTATCATATCCAAACATATTGACTCGAAATTGTTTACAACATTTAAGGCTAGAATAGGTCTATGGTTGAGAGACATTGAGAAACGGAAGTTCCTCAAACCAGAAGATGTAATTTTCAACTTAGCTAGAGTGTTACACTAGGGTGGAACAAAACCCTATGTTGGTGCCTTACAAACGAACAAGCTTTGTCATCCTTGGTTTAGGTTGTTTTTCTTCTTCAAGGTTTGGGTGATTTCATGGCCTGTGAGGTATGTACTTCAGTTTACAAATTCTTTTTTTTTTTATGTTTGAAAAGAATATTATTTAGCTTAGTGTAAGCATTACATTTGGTGTCTCTATCATTATATTAAGTGATTACTCATTTTACACTCAAACAATGTAAAATTATATTCTCTAATTATAAATGTAATAAATTAAGGAAAAAAATAGGTGATATTGGGAGAAAAACATGCATGGATGTGCGCATGTTACATTTATTCATTCTTTTTCTATTATGCCTTAACGAGAAGTTGTGGTTGTCCAATAAAAAAAATACACATTGTATCAAATAGTTTTGAGACTAAAAAAATCATGAAAGAGCTTCCGACTGTTTTCACACTAAATAATGTGCCCACTTTTTTATATCTTGGGGAATCCAAACCAACTTATGCGTACTTTCATTTTTTTGGTCTTGTTGTTGCTAGATTTGAATACTATTTTCTGGAGCCAGTGTTATGTTTTGATATTTTCCCATTAGTGATGTTGTTTGGTGTAGGTTTTTTTGTTCTATATGTTGGTTTATGGTGTTGTTTTTTTTTAGTGTTGGTGTTAGGCTAGTTTGAAAAGATATTTTTATGGTTTTTTTTTAATCAAATCAATTAAAAAAATATTCTTTTTACATTTTTAACCAATCTATGTTGTGGAATACGAAAAGTAAAGAATCAAACATCCAAACTCAACACACGAGATTTTTTTCGTGAAAAACCCAACTTGGGTAAAAAACCACATGACTAATCCAAGTCCAGGTAAATCAAGTATTAACCAATTGAACATTTACAAAACACCCACTTACAGACTTTGATCGAACCCTTAATCCAAACGCCTTAAGCTATTTTGCCGAATCCACGTGCACCGTTGCCCGCTTGATCACCGCAGTAACGAATCCTCAAAACTTCATAAGTATTGAATCTTCAATACTTTCACATCGGTAGAATTCTCTATCGGTAAACTTAGAACACCTTTTAGGTTGAACACAAACAATCTCGAAATTTTTAAAACTCGAAAGGAACTTCTGATTTGCTTTAGAATCTTTGATTATTAAAGTGTGAAAGCTGATTTTTGTGGCTGGCCTATGGTCTTATTTATAGGCTTGAAAATCAGGTAATTAGAGTTTCAATCCAATCAAAACTGCTTGGGGTCCGCTCAAGCGCACTTGGGACCGCTCGAGCGGTCGTGTGCCAGATTACTTTATGCTCTTGCGCGAATCTGCTTCATTGGCTTGTGCTTTTAGCTTTTTGTGTTGTACTTCAGTCTCTCAACTTGAATAATATTTTGATCAAGGTCTTCTAATATAATACAAACTTATGACTCCAAATTAAACTAGGATAATCACTTAAGAAATCCAAACAAATCAAAACTCCTCGAATTATCCAACCACAAGACTTCTAAACATATTAGGAGTTTTACAATTATTATACTACCTGAATTTCCATACAAATAAAAGACTTTAATTTACAAATTAAATTCTTAACATGGTTATTTTTTTGTATTTCCTTGTGTGTCCCCTCCCTTGGGTTGACTTTCTATTAATTATATCTTGCTTGGGTTTTGTCCTTACTCCCTTAGAGTGTAAATTCAAAACAGTTCTTGTTCTGTGTTGGTGCTTTACCAACGAACAAGCTTTGGCATCCTTGGTTTAGGTTGTTTTTCTTTTTCAAGATTTAGGTGACTTCAAGGCTTGTGAGTTATGTACTTTAGTTTACAAATTTGTTTTTTTTTTGTTTGAAAAAAATCTTATTTAGTTTAGTGTAAGCGTTACATTTGGTGTCTCTGTCATTATATTAAGTGATTAATCATTTTATACTCAAACAATGTAAAATTATATTCTCTAATTATAAATGTAATAAATTAAGAGATAAAAAATAAGTGATATGGGGAGAAAAACATGCATGGAATGTGAGCAATTTTACGTTTATTCATTCTTTTCTATTATGCCTTAATGAGAAGTTGTGGTTGTGCAATAAGAAAAATACACATTGTATGAAATAGTTTTGAAACTAGAAAATCATGAAAAAGCTTCCAATTGTATTCACACTAAATAATGTGCCCAATTTTTTTATATCTTGGGACATCCAGACCAACTTATGCGTACTTCCATTTTTTGGTCTTGTTGCTGCTGGATTTGGATACTATTTTTTAGAGCTGGTGTTATGTTTTGATGCTTTTCCATTAGTGATGTTGTTTGGTGTAGATTTTGTGGTTCTGTATATTGGTTTCTGCTGTTGTTTTTTTAGTGTTGATGTTAAGCTGGTTTGAAAAAATATTTTTATGTTTTTTTTAATCAAACCAATTTAAAAAATATTCTTTTTACAGTTTTAATCAATCTATGTCGTGAAATACGAAAAGTAAAGAATCAAACATTTAAACTCAACATACGAGAATTTTACGTGAAAAAATCAACTTGGATAAAAAATTACGAGACTAATCCAAGTCAAGGTAAATCAAGTACTAACCAATTGATCACCGCAGCAATGAATCCTCGAAACGTTACAAGTATTGAATCATCAATACTTTTACACCGGCAGAATCCTTTGTCGGTAAATTTGGAACGCCTTTAAAGTTGAACACAAACAATCTCCGAATTTTTTAAACTCAAAAGAAACTTTTGATTTACTTTAGAATTTTGATTATTGAAGTGCAGAAGTTGATTTTCGTGGCTGACCTATGGTCCTATTTATAGGCTTGAAAACCAAGCAATTAGAGTTTCAATCCAATTAAAATTGCTTGGGGTTTGCTCGAGCACACTTGGGACCGCTCGAGCGGTCATGTGCTAAATTGCTTTATGCTCTTGTGCGAACCTGCTTTATTGGCTTTTACTTTTGGCTTTTAATGTTGTACTTCAGTCATTTAACTTGAATAATATTCCGATCAAGGTCTTCTAATACAATACAAACTCATGACTCCAAATCAAATTAGGATAATCACTTAAGAAATCCAAACAAATCAGAACTCCTCGAATTATCCAACCACAAGACTTATAAACACATTAGGAGTTTTATAATTATTATACTACCTGAATTGTTATACAAATAAAAAACTTTAATTTACAAATTAAATTCTTAACATGGTTGTTTTTTTTGTATTTCCATATGTGTCCCCTCCATTGGGTTGACTTCCTATCAATTGTATCTTGTTTGGGTTTTGTTCTTACTCCCTTGAAGTGTAAGTTCAAAACTGTTCTTGTTTGGGTGGTGGAATTATACTACTCTTTATCAATCAAAAATAAATATTTGGAGATCTAATCCTACTGTATATTGGCTGTGATTTTATTAAAGCTGAGATAAGGAGATTTAATTAAAGCTGAGGCAAAGCCGTATGAACTAATCTCACAAAAATCGATAACACCTAATAATGTGCTCACCTTAGGTAATAGTATATATACATATATGTGTGTATATTTTCCTTGATTAGGGCTCTGTGCATTTTATAGAGGAGAAAGTTACTTTCTTTTCTTTTCTTTATTTCTTTTATTGGTTTTTTTTTTTTGAAGGAGAAAGTAACTTCTAATGTATCCTTATATTATATGTTGGTTATTAAACAAGCTACCGTACATGCACAGCTACCCCAGCACAGTAGCAAGATTAATGGTAGGGTATCTCAACTACCATGAAAGAGCCCTCTGCAGACTTTAAACCAAAAATGGGGACCAAATTAATAAGGGATGCCATCAGAAAAAGGGCTACGGCTACAATAACAATTTTACAACGACAACCGTACCTATCCAAAACATTTTTAGCAGTTTTACACTTGTAAAAGTCCATCTACAAATGAAATATTAACTCTTACAAGTCCATGTGTCGCTCCCCGATGTCCCGGTCCCTTTCTGTATTTGTGGACATGCCTGTTGTATGTATTTATGCTTACTTTTGTTTTATCAAAAAAGAAAAGGGTTCGTTAATTATTAAAAATATTAATAATACAAACAACTAAATAATTTTTGGAAACTGAAAAACGACAGCCTGCAAAATAATTTTTTTACATGTACTTGTATGTAAACGTACATGAATGTAGAATATTTGCCTACACATTTACGCCATGTTTATTGTTTTGGGTTTGCTCAATCTGATTTGACTAAAAAATATTTTAAGATTCACAATATTTAGATTATGTCTACTCGAATGGCTAATCGTACTTTTGTTTATACCAAATTATATTATTAATTTTTTATATAAAAAATTAAAATTTTAAATTCATTGGTTAAATAATTTTATATGTACCTTCTACGAATAATACTTATTTGCTTATCTAATGGTCAAAAATAATTACACAACTCTTATTTAGTACTTTAATCTATTTTAATCAAAACATATAATAAAAATAATATCACAATATATATCATCTAATTTACCATCCCATAGTATTAAAAAAATATCATACTTGCATATTATTTTTTCTCTTATATCCTCCCAATCTAATCTCAATCATCCAACATAGCCTTATATCCAAAAGAAATAAACAAATCAAATTATATTTTTTAGAGTAATAATAAATACGTGTGCTCAATGCGTTTCAAATTAATATTTTTCTTTGAGGCTTTGATTGAAATAATTTTTCCTACTTTTTTTTCCCTTTAAACTCAGTTTCATAATTTTTGGCTAACTTTTTTAGTTTTGTGATTCATCTTTAATAGAGGAATCTAATTTTCTTTTAAAAAGTCAAAGTTGAAAAAAGTCCACAAAATATTAAAAAATAATTGTCTTTTCTGTATTTCTTAGATTTTCGTTAGTACTTTTCATTTTATGATTCCACTCGACCAGATAAATTTGAAACATAGAAAAAAATTTATGTACAAAGATTGAAAAAGGAATTCGGTAAAGACAACAAAAACAAAATCGAAAAGAAAAATCACCGGACAAGTGATTAGTAGAGTAAAATCGTTTGGACAAAACAGATGGATTAATTTAGTATTGGTGTACCCTCCTCGCTATACTCCCATAGGTATGGTAATGGATTTAATTATGTGACATCATGAATGTACATAGAACCCACTAGACTTAGGTCTATAATCATTCGACTCCTGTGGGTTCGCAACTTTGGGTATCAAGGCTAAGGAGGCATTTAAGCTTTTCATTTGGCACAAACTTGTCCCTCCCCAGTGTATTTTATTTTGCCGGCATTCTTACAAAAGATCTCCTCCTGAGAAGAAAGATAATTCACAACAAGAAAAAGCATCATTAGCGACTTACTTTTCCGACGCAAGGTGTTTTCAGTTGGCAAATGTATGTCTTTAGCAACAAAAAAACATGTGCAGTGGCGAAAGATCAAAAAAATAATTTTTTTAACAACAAACGATACAATCATCCGCAAATATTGTCGATAAAAATTTACCGCGGTCCCATGTTTCCCTCCAAATTTTTGCCTACGCATATTTACTTTTTGGCAACAAGAAGAGTGTTGGTAAAAAGAAAAAAGTTTTTGCGACGAATTATCTACGTTGGAAAAAGTTGAACTCGTATGTTTTGCCCACAATAAAATAATATTGTTATTATATTCCCATTACAAAATGACATTATAGTTTTTACCAAAACTTTTTCAATATAGCTATTTTTTTAAAATGTTTTCTATATTTGTTTTATTTAAAATTTTTATTTTATTTTCTTCTCATTACAAGAAGTTTAAGAAGTAATTTTTTAAAGACAAAAATATATTATAAGAAAAGGCACGAGTAATTTTGCCGACGCAATGTATTTTTACTTGAAAAAGATATGTTTTTGGCAACAAAAAACTTATATGTCAACATGAAAAACCCTAGTTATTGACTAATAACAAGGATATAACAAACACACTCACAAGCAAACCAACCAATAGACAATGAGATACGAAGATTTTACGTGAAAAACCCCAATAAAGATAAAAACCACGGGACTACTCATAGTTCAAGAAAACAAGCACTATATATGAGTTTAGTTACAAGAAAAATTTTACTACACCAATCGAATCCTCGACCTAAGACTACCCGTCTTCTTGCCGAATCCTCGTGAGCCAATCTAGTGCTTGTTTGCCGCAGAAATTCTCCTACCGACTTTGTCACTTGAGACTCCTCTTAAGTGCTGACTTTTGATAATGAAGATGGTGAACTGGCGATGATCTTGAACAGTATTAAGCCACCATGAGATCGCCAATTCTTGCTCAGAAACTCCCCCTCAATATCTTACCCAGCCTCTCAAAAAACAAACAAAACTAAAACACTCGCAGCAGCCACTTTCCTAAACAGAAAAACAGTGTATATATCCCCTAAGGCTGCTAACCCTAACTAACATAAACATTGTCCTCGAGATAGACCGCTCAAGCGGCCAAGCCTGATGGAGATCCCACTTTGATGCTGAATGCTAGGGATTTGTGTAGCAAAGCTGTTATTCTCCTCGTCAATTCTACAAAGAAACTTTCAACCACCGCAAGTGCATTATATCACAGAATAACATCAGGATAACAAAAACTTTGAACAAGATGATATGGGTCACAGAGTTACTAACACTTGAGGAAGATCATTAGGAAAAATGACCTAACAATCTCCCCATTTGGCAATTCTGTGACAAACACAAAATAGGCCAATAAAACTAATAGATTAGATAGATAAGAGATATGGATCAACCAAAAAAACAAGTTCAGGCAATGGAATATATAACCAAAAAGCAAAAAACACAATACCCAAGTATGCCAACACCCATGTCCAAATATCCAATCATATTCAAAGAAAAATATGCCCATGTCTAAATATCCAATCATATCCAAAGAAAAATATGGTTCAAAGTTTCACACCTGTACCAACCGTCTATCCAACATATCCCAAAAAGATCTAAAAGCCGCAAGGCTATACAACTATATCTGAAAAACTATACCACCAAAACAAAATATCTCCATGTGACGTATATTGAAAAAATATACCCAGAAAGCCAACAATGTATCTCCAACCAAAAAATATATCCAGAAAGCCAACAATGTATCTCCAACAATGTATAAACCTAATACCATGTACTAGAACCAGAAAATTCCATTTTTCTCCCCCTTTTGGCACAGAATTGCCAAGGAGAGGCAGAGAAATCACTGCGAATGAGGTAGCCGGGCACAGACGAACGCCATAAATTCTTGCTGCTCCTGCCAGACCATCTGCGCACGCTGAAGTAAACCCTGAACATCGGCGCGGAGTAAATTAACGTCCTTGCGTATCAACCCAACCTCAGCCTCCATCCTCGTCAAACGAGCAAGAACCTCGGGCTCGGGAGGAAGATCGACATCCGGATCAAGACCCAGCTCCTCGGGGTCAGTAGGCTCAGCACCAGAAGGACCTGTAGAAGGAGAAACCCGGGGAATATGCGAAGAACTCTGCTTAAGGGTGGTTTTGGAGATAGGCTTAGGAAGAAAGGTAAGCTCATCAGGGTGAGACCCGGAATGGTATTTGGGAACACGAAGAGAGCGGAGATACTGAGTGATGAAGAACCCAAAAGGTAGACCAAATGAGGACTTGCCACCAACTACCCTAATAAGAGCATAAAACATGACAAGACTCACATCAATCGCTTGGCGATTAGCAATGGCCCATATCAAATAGCCGTGAGGCTGGGAGATCTCAGATGTGTGACCTTTAGGTGCAATATTCGCACAGACTATGAGATTAAGAAGATGATAATCTGGGGTAAGATACCGTTGGGGGATCAAAACACCAACTACCCACGAACGGGTAGACCCGCATATGGCCGAAGCGGTCGGGCTATAATCGAATGATTCCTCATGAAAGAAAGATGAGCGAGGAAAGATAGGATCAACGGGCCGAGACTCGAGGCTGAGCAAAGAGGTACTAGTGTCTGGAGTGAGGGTAAAACTGATGCCGCGGACATGACCAGAGAATGTGTCAACCTCATATGAGACCTCAACAAGAGAGTTATAAAACTCTCATACCAAAGAGAGATTTATCGATAGAGATGACTGAAAGGATAACAACGAGTCCCACTTTAGAGCACGGAAGGAAGCGATAATAGAATTGTCCGGGAAATCGCGAAGAACAACATTCTGTTCCAAAAGAACGGGATGTTTGGAAAAAGAGGCAAGATAGGTTGTTAGAGAAGACTTGGATTGAAACCGACGAGAAAATTCAGAGATGCTACCCGGGGCAGTGGACTTGGCTCGATAGAGGTGAAACATGAATCTAGGGCAACCACACATGGAAAAGATAAACCAACCCCAATGCATAAGACCCAAAACACAAGAAAAAAAACCAACCAACCAAACAATTATTTAAAAAAATAAAAGATAACCTTGACCCAATGAACACCCAAAAAAAAACAAAAAAAAAACTAACCCTAAACAAGAACTAAACAACAACAACAAAAAGAAAAGAAAAAAAACTCTAAAACAAACAAACGAATCCCAAGACCAAGAATGATAGAGACGAGAGAGAGAAACATACCTAGGAGAAGAGAACACCCGCAAGAATCCCAACGGAAAGCTCGTCACTTGATGAGAAAATCACCAGGGAGAGGAGACGGAGCCGAGAGGAGTGAGAGAGACGCCAACCCGAATGAGAGAGAAAAACCTAAAACATGATTTGAAAAGGCCTGAGGCACGAAGACCGCTCGATCTGTTTATAGGGCGGTGAATTGCAACCTTCGAAAAAAAAACTGCAGACGAAATAACCGAGAGGGGAGAAAGACCGCTCGAGTTACCACCCGATCGGTTGAAAGACCACTCGATCGGTCTTATACCAAAAAAAAAATCGAGACACCTCACAAGACCATAGCGAGGCAGAGATACCTAAGACAAACAAGACTAAAAAAAACATAAAACAAAGCCCAAAAAAATTTGAAGGGGGACGACACACAGGAGAAGAATTAAGTACCATGTCGATATCCATCCCATATAGATGCAATGCTCAATGACACACCCAAATGCAAAGCTATGAATCTATGTGACACAGTCCACTCATATAGAAGAGGGCATACATTCAGAATGACTTCTATGTTATCATGCGAGTGTGTGCACTGTTGTGAACATAGGAAGAAGATTGTATCACACATTAAACCCATCAGCGCGATATTCTTTAACTATATCAGAGAATAGAAAATTGCATATAATGATTCCATTTCAACCCAAACAAGCTTGTTAGACAAACTCCCCCTTAGTCCAAGCACAAAAAAAAACAAGCATAGTTCCACTGGCGGCTGCCACACTAAGACGTGCGAGAAAGCAAGGCACACTCAGGTAGCCATTTCCAAAGACAACCTTTTTCAAGATAGCCACAAATGCGAAGGCAGCTTGCACACTAATAGGAACGAAAGAGCAAGGTTCGCATAGGTAGCCATTTCTTTAGAGACAAACGCATATAAGCACTCAAACTGAGGCGGCTACACACTATGACGTACGAAAAAGCATGGTGCGCATAGGTAGCCATTTCCTTAAACAACAGAATAAAAATTTGCCCATACTAGAAAGGCATTTATCTTTAAAGCATATAAGGGTTGTCTATAGTTCATTTCATGCAATCATGTATAGCTGATACAGAATGAGAAATCACACATCAGAAGATTCTAAAATATGAAAAATCAGTATAACCCAAGTCATCAGAGGTGTACAGAATAGAATTAGATCTGAATGTATAGTCAAAGTTATATGAGAGGACCAGCCAACCACAGCAAATAGCAAGACACCGGATGTAGAAACGAACAAAGCAAACATACAGATACACGATTTTCAATAGGAACTTAGAACTTCGTATAAAGAGTCCAACTCCCCCCCCCCTTTTTATAAAGAAAGAGAAAGACTACTCGACAAGACAAACTCCTAAAGTCTTCCTAAGAAACTTAAACCGAGGATGATCAAGAGGTTTAGTGAGAATGTCTGCTCGCTGTAACTCGGTGTCTATGTATTCAAGAATCACAATGCCATCTTCTACGAGATCCCTAGTAAAGTGATGACGGATGTCAATATGCTTAGTTCGAGAGTGTTGAACATGGTTCTTAGAAATGTTTATCGCACTAGTTTTGTCGCAATACAACATGATGGGACCTTGTTCAAACCCGTAATAAGACAACATCTACTTCATCCATAAGAGCTGAGTGCAACCACTCCCAGCTGCTATGTATTCAGCTTCAGCTATAGAGAGAGAGATATAACATTTTGCTTTTTGCTGTGCCATGACACAAAAGCCGAGGTGCTTTTTCTATCATCAACACTCCCAGCCCAATCAGCATCAGAAAATCCCACGATATCAGCAGTAGTATCATATGTAAACCAAATCCCACACCTAGACATCCCATTCACATATTTGATTATACATTTCACGGCCTGCAAATGAGACTCCTTAGGACTCGCCTGATATCTAGCACAAACCCCAACACTGAAGGCAATGTCGGGGCAACTCGCAGTCAAGTACAATGGACTTTCGCTCATACTTCGGTATATAATCTGGTCAACAGGTTTACCAGATTCATCTTTAGACAGCTTAGTTGTGAAACTCATAGGAGTTCTAGCATGCTTAGAATTGTCTAAACCAAATTTCTTGACCAGGTTCTTAGCATACTTAGACTAAG
>JAOTRH010329854.1:0-37190 GCA_034768845.1 Heliamphora exappendiculata
ATTGATTTCCAGGATTCAATTGCCAATTGAATGGCCAATTCAATTGCAATTGAATTCTGCTATTAAATTCTGGAATTTAATGGCCAATGAATTCACAAAATTTCAACAACTACCACCACCGCTGTTGTTGGCCCCCACCATGACTACCACTACCATCACTACCGTCATCAATACTAACATTACTACATCAACTAGCATTATTATTTGCAAGTCGCAACCAAACACAAAATCTTTTTTAGAAAATTTATTTTGTTGAAATTATTTTTTGCCTTAACAAACGGAATGTAAGCAACTTTATGCTAAATAACAAGAAGTTCGTTGGATGTAACTTTAAAGTTGATTGAAGACTAAAAGTTTATTTGGTTTAAAATAATTCTAAATAATTTTAAGCCAAATAAATAATATAAGACAATAAGCCATGGCTTAAAGTAGTTTTAAAATTAGTGAAAGTTGTCATAAAAAAACTATTTGGTTCGATAAATTGAATAAGCCATGGCTTAATCTTGTACTTATTATTATTTTTAAAACACTATTTAAAGATATTTTAATTAATAAGTACAAGATTAGAAAATTAAAAGTCATTTAAGGAAAACCAAACTAAAATCAATCAAACAAATAAAAAAACTTCTTTCAATTTTATGCGCGTAAATAATATAAGGCGACTATATGCTAATCTCTCAATTTTATTTGATTCGATAAATTGAATCAAATAAATCAAATTCGGGCCATAATTTTAAGTAAATTGGTCAGCATGATTTAAGGAAAGAAAAAATAATAATTTTTACTTCAAAAGCGGTTTAACAAATATTAAACCAAAATAAACCAAAAAAAGGGATGAGAAATACAATTACTACTTGCCATTCAAAAAGTTCTTAGTTTGTTTAGGGGTCGTATGGTAATATTTACAGTTTTTTATTTTTTATTTACAAAAAATAAAAACATATTTTTGTTTATTTTTATAAAAAAACAAAAATAAAAACATATTTTCCACATAAATATTTAAAAATTGTTAGTTGGAGATTGCGGATGAATACAATAGTCGGGGTAGTGATCGGATGTGTTATTCGGTGATGATAGCAAAAGATAGAAATAGTGGTCGAAAATGGTGGTCAGATACGGTGATCGGAGTGGGTGGTCGGCGGTGGTGGCCGAATGATGGTAACCGAGGGTGTTAGCCAGAGATGATAGCAAAATGTAGTGATGGTGGTCGAAGGTAGTAGTTGAAAATCGTGATTGTAGGTGTTAGCCAAAAAGATAATGAGAAAAACAGTGATTGTGGTCAAATGTGGTGGGTAAAAGCCGAGACAATGGTCGGAGGTGGTGGTTGGAAAGGGTGGCCGAATGTGGTAGTCGAAGGCGGTGGTCGAAGGCGGAAGCCGGGTGTAATAGTCGGAGGTAATGAAAAAAAAGATACAATCAAAACGTGTTTATAAAATAAGTGAAAACACATTTTATCTCCTTCTAAAAATTTTGTAAATTTTGAAAACTGTTTACAGTTTTTTGAAAACAAAAATAATTACTAAACATGTTTTTATTTACAATTTACAAAAAATTTAAAAACAAAAACAAAAAATAGAAAATATAAATGTTACCAAACGGACCCTTAGTTTTAAATTAAATTAGTTTAAGTTTAATTGTTTAGATTTTAGACAATAATTTATATGACTTATTTAGTTTAAGATTTGTCAACATATGTTTTATTTATTGAAGGTTTAGAAATTTTAAATTTAAATTGTTATTTTGTTTAATTATTATATAATTTCCGGGTATTATTAACTATTAGAAGGTTTAATGTCTAAACATTAGGTAGGCAACATATTTGGTACAATACATTAATGATTCAATTCATTGTTTTTAAATAATTAACTACGTACCTCAATGTTTATGACTGCACTACCTCGCTTGAAATATTAATTTAATAAAAAGAGTTAAGTTTTTTCCAAAAAAAAAAAAAGGTGTGACCTGTGTTTCTTTCTCATTTATGAATAGAGGAATGCAAGTGAACATTACTTACTTTGAATTCTCTTTATTTTTTTTTTTCATTATTCTTGTGAGTTTAGATATATAAGAGGTGGTTGGAACCGCTAATGCTAATGGTTTTTAGCTTTCTATTATTAATTTTAGCTATAAAATATATATTTTTTAAATACCCACAACATTTACAATTTATAACTACTTTTTTTATTATTTCAGTTACAAGTTATAATTTTTACTAAACATTCACAATTTTTGCTATAAGTTACAATTTATAAATTACTAGCAGTAATTTTACTAATTACCATCATAATTTATAAATTTTAAGAGAATTTCAATTTTGCTAATTGCAATTAATAATTTGGGACTTTGTTATATCTTGTGGGTGAATTGTTTGAACCCAACAACAAGCTCAACTCAAATAGAGGCAATTGTTTGGCCTTTGATTAAAACCTAGTAATAAGAGCATATCAGTAAAAATAAAGCAAATCCCTACAAAAAATAAATAAGTTAATTTCAACCAAATGACTGTGTTACAATTCTTTTCCACCTCAATGAAAATTTTTTTTGACTTTCGCAAACAATAGCTAATCTGGGTAGAAGAGAATTTTCAAAAAAAAAAAAGAACCAAAAAGAGTGTCAACAGCACCATCACTTTAATTGTAAAGAAATTAATATAAATTAATTTTTATTATTTTTATATTTATATTAAATGGCAAATTCAGAGTGATTAGGAAGGTTAGGTGTTTAGAAAATTTTGTATTTAAGAAGATTAATTGAATTTAGGAAGCTTTTTGTTATAGGAAGGCTAGTTATATCTAGTATACTTGAAGGATCTAATTTTTCTGATTCATGGTCTGAAGATAACATTGGAATACATAGAGACAAGCTGAACATACAAGCAATCAAAGCAATGCCAGAGAGCCTCGGGCACTTGACCACTCGAGCGCCTAACTGACCGCTTGAGTGGATCCCAAGCGTTTTAATTAAATCAGAGTTCCGGCTGGCTAGGATTTTGGAGATCTATATATAGATAATTAGAGGTGCACAAACTAACTCTTAACAGAGAACAATATTGAGCATCAAGATCATATCAAGGGTTAGTTCGTGCATCAAAAACATCAAAGATCATTCGAGGGCAAATCTTATATGGCGTTTTAAGTTTCGACGAAGGATTTTGCCGGAGGAGCTGCTACGAGAATTCATTACAGTAGGAATCAAGAAGAGAACGGTGAACGAGAATTCGACATACAAGTTTAGGACTATAAGATTGATGAGTCGATCAAATAATTTGTAAGTTGTTTTGTAACTGTTCGGTGTTAGTGCTTGATTGTTGGGCTTGATAGTCCTGTAGTATTTTACCCGTTGTATTTTTTTCACGTAAAAATATCTGTGTTGTGAGTTCTTCTTATTGGTTGTGTTTCGTGCTTGTAATTGATTAAATCGCTAAAAATATTATTTTTCAAAATAAGAAAAAAAAAAAAATTTCAATTGGTTTTAAAGCAGGTTCTTTTTTTTTTTAATAAAAAGTTCCGATCCTAATCATTCACATATATGGAATTTTTTAGAGAAGGAAACTCAACTGTTCGAACCCCGTTATTAAATGGAGGAAACTATCCCCATTGAAAAACTCGGATGATGGCATTTCTCAAATCTATTGATGAGAGGATTTGGATGACTGTTGTAATTGACTATACTCCTCTAACTGTTAAATTTGGTGATGATTTTATTTTAAAATTCACTCAACAATAGGAGAAAAGAAAGTTATACGAAGTAGGCTGGAATAGCAAGACTATCAATACTATTTTTAGTTGTGTCACACCAGAAGAATTCAGACGTATATGTACGTGTGAAATCGCTAAAGAAGCATGGGATATCTTTGAAATCACATACGAAGGCACGTCAACTGTTAAAAAATTGACAGTGAGACTTTTGATGAATTTTATGCTAAGTTGAGTGACATAGTTAATTTCAGCTTTGTACTTGGTGAAATTTTTTTTGAATCTCGCGTTGTTAGGAAAATCTTACGGTCACTACTTGAACGATTTCAACCAAAAGTAACTGCTATTAAAGAAAGTAAAGATATTAATTCTCTTAGAGTAGAACAATTGGTTGAAAATCTTCAAACTTTTGAATCAACTCTACGCTAATCTAAAAAATTAAAATGCGTTGTTTTAAAAACTTCTAAGGTTGAATTAGAGTCTTCAGATGATGAAACTGAAATTGATTCTGAGGTTATGGCATTTATAGTTAAAAAATTAAAAAAATTTATTTTAAATAAAAAACCTAACCTCAAGTTAAATCTGGATATTTTTGTGATAAAAGTAAGAATGTGGCTAAATTTGAAAAGAAAAAAACTAAATTGCAGAAACAGAATATACAGTGCTTTGAATGTCAAGGGTATAGACATATTGCATAGAATTGTCCAAACAAACAGAAAAAAAAGAAAAAGTATTCACTATGATGTAGGATGATGAAATTAAATCATCTGACGATGGAAACGAGTCAAAACCAGAGAATGACGAAGATAAGTTTGTTACCTTTACTATTTCCACAGGATCAGGTAAGTCTGATTTATCTGATCATGAATCTCGTGCTTCTTAAAGTGATTCTGAAAAAGAAGAACCTGATTTAGGTTGATTCTGATGAAGGGAATGAGAAATATTTTCAGTGAACTTATGATAAATTTCACAGAGAAAGTTATAAAATGACGAAAGTTATTACTAAGCTAATACTGAAGGTCAAAACTATAGAAAAAGAGAATAACGGTCTAAAGTCTGAACTAACTGAGTCTCAGAATTTGATTTCACATCTAAAAATTTTTAAAACCAAAATGACTGAGAAATTGATTAGTTTTGACAAACAGAAGAATGAACTCATTGAATCATGTGATTCCCTCAAAACAAAAGTTTTTAAACTTGAATTGGAATTACAAGACTCAGTAAAGTTTAAGTCTCTGTTTGAGGCTAGTGAAGCTAAAGTTAAATTATTGAAAACTGATTTAGCAACTACTATTACCACTCTAAAGAAATTGAATGTAGGCTCCGTGAGTTTGAAAGAGATTTAAGTGTGCAGAAAGTGACGATAGACTGAACTAATTTAGGATACGTGAAAAGTACGTCTGGATCACTGAATATAGGTAAAATAAACTTTGTGAAAGCTGTCAGCATGCCAACAGGTAAGGAAAGTGTTTTGGAAAAACTTAAATAAATCAGGACTGAATTCTCAGAAAAATCTGCTCAAAATTTTTTACCAAAATCAATTGATGATGTTAAAAAATTTGTTCCTACCTATCATTTTTGTGGTATTATTAAACATATTAGACCTTTGTACAGAAAAATAAAATCTCTGTCTACCTACCAGAATGAAAAAAAATCTAAAAAATTGTATGATTAAATTAGACAGTTGCATAATAAAACTCTCGGACAGGTGAATGCTCGAGCGGCCAACTGGCAAAGAGATGAAAAAGTTCACTGGAAGTCGCGTGCTCGAGCGACCCCTCTGAGCACTCGAGCAGATAACTGGCAGAGACCTTATTTTGGCCAGAAACCCAGCACTCAAATCAAGCTTTTTCCTAAATTACGTGTTATCTGGGTTTGGAAATCTGATTTGAAATGTAATGTTGTTCACACTACTTTAAAAGCTCAAATTTCTTTCATGTGGTATTTGGACAGTGGATGCTCTCGACACATGTCAGAAGATAAGTCCTTATTTTCGAGTATTGATCCATACGATGGAGGATTTGTCACATTTCGGGATGAAAGCTCATTCAAGATTATTAGGAGAGGATCCATTGACTCTCCAGAGTTATCCGAATTGGATAATGCTCTCTTTGTTGACGGCTTAAAAGCAAACTTATTAAGCATTAGTCAGATGTGCGACACACATCATGAAATTCATTTTACTAAAATCGAATGTCTAATTTTGGATAAAACGGAAAAAAAAATTGTTATTCATGGTGTGCGAACTTCTGACAACTACTATGGAATTTTGCCTAAAATCGATCAAATATGCCATTCTGTTAAAATTGATGAAACAGAATTGTGGCATCATTTCTTGGGTCATATCAATTATAAGGATCTTTCCAGGCTTGCAAATTCTGAATTGTTTAAAGGCATTCCAAAGCTAAGCAGCAATACAAAAGTTATGTGTGAACCGTGTCAACTAGGTTAACAAATTAAAGTTCCCCACAAGAAATTAAATCATCTTGTTACTTAATATTCTCTGTAACCTTTCTACATGAATCTTATGGGTCATACTAGAACAAAGAATATTGGTGGTAAGAAATATATCTTTCTTGTAGTTGATAACTTTTCTAAGTTTACCTGGGTAAATTTTTTACGTGAAAAATCTGACACGTTTGTTGTTTTTAAATTCCTATATCTTAGACTGAATAATGAACATAAAGAAAAAAATCAACATAACACTAAGATCAGATCCGATCATGATCAGAAATTTGAAAACTCTAAATTCTTAAACTTTTGTGATGAACATGGAATCCAACATGAGTTCTTCGCACCTAGAACACCGCAAAAGAATGGTGTAGTTGAATAGAAAAATATAGTGGTACAAGAGATGGCCAGAGTTATGCTTCATGGTAAAAATATTTCTCTCAAGTTTTGGGCCGATGCCGTAAATACTACCTGCTATGTTATAAATCGAGTGTATTTATGACCTGGCACCAAAGAGACTACTTATGAGTTATAGAAAGGTTGGAAGCCAAATGTAAAATATTTCAAAAATTTTGGAAGCAAATGTTACATTTTAACAGATCAAGAACAATTGCGTAAATTTGACTCTAAAAGTAATGATGAAATATTTTTTAGCTATTCCATTAATAGTAGAGCGTATAGAGTGTATAATTTACATACTTCTACTGTTATGAAATATGTTAATGTTATTGTTGGTGATACAAGCACTACTGAAGAGACATTAACACCGAATGCAGATCAAACTAATTCTTAGATACTTGAAGATCCTGATCAGCCCGCTACTCTAAAATAGATAGTGGATGAAAGTTTTGACAGTATGACAATATCAGAGGAGCAAGCAGCTTTGGAATCCTCCTGCCGAGTCAAGCTAAATCACCAACTGGATTTGGTGATTAGAGAGGTAACAAAACCAATAATGATACGCCGACAAATTCGTAATTAGGTCAATCAAGTAAGTCATCTATGTTATGTGTCTCTGATTGAGCCAAAAATGTCAAAAAAGCTCTGACTGATGATTATTGGTTGAATACTATGGATGAGCAACTCGAATAATTTGTTATGAATAATTTTTGAGAATTAGTGTATAGACCTGAGAATGTAAATGTTAATGGCACTAAGTGAATTTTTAAAAATAAATATGATGAACAAAGGATTGTTGTTAGAAATAAGGTCAGGCTTATGGCACAAGGGTACACATAAGTAGACGGAATAGATTTTGACGAAATATTTGCACCTGTAGCTAGGTTAGAATCTATTCGTATTCTTCTTGTGTCACGTGTTTTCTTTTTCAAATTGTACCAAATAGATGTAAAAAGTGCTTTCTTAAATGGCCAACTAAAAGAAGTAGTTTATATTGAGCATCCTAAAGATTTTGAGGACCCACACTATCCTAATCACATATATAAGCTCAAATAAGCTTTCGACGAGATAAAACAAGCCCCCCGAGTATCGTATGAACGTCTAACCACCTTCCTGGTTAATTATGATTTCATCAGAGGAAGTGTGGATAAAAATCTTTTCATTAAAAGGGCCAAGAATGATATCTTGGTAGCAAAAATATATGTTGATGATATTATGTTTGGATTCACTTGTGAATCTCTTGTTCTTTCTTTCTCTAAATGAATGCAGAAGGAATTAAAATGAGTATGATAGGTGAACTAAATTTCTTTCTAGATTTATAGATTAAACAGTCTAACAATGGATTTTTATCTCACAGTCAAAATATGGTAAAAAACTGGTTAAGAGATTTAAACTAGAATCAACCAAATCCATTTGCACCCCTTTGAGCACTTGTGTAAAATTGTTAAAAGATGAAAAAGATGAAAATGTTGATCAAATCATGTTCAGAAGTATGATAAGGAGTCTCTTGTACCTCACAACTAGTAGACCTGATATTACTTTCAGTGTAGGAATTTGTGCACGTTATCAGTCTAACCCAAAGGAATCACATTTAACTGCTGTTAAAAGAATTATCTAATATGTGAATTCTACTGTTTAGTTTGGTATTTGGTTTTCCAAAGATACCAACTCAAATATCATAGGTTTTTTTTATGCTAATTGGGCTGGAAGTGCAAATGATAGAAAAAGCACATCAAGAGGTTGTTTTTACATTAGTAACAATCTGGTTTCATGGCATAGTAAGAAACAAAATGCAATCTTATTGTCTACAGCTGAGACTGAATATATAGCTGCTGGTAGTTCTTGTACTCAATTACTGTGGATGAAACAAATACTTTCAGATTATGGTCCTGTCCAAGAGTCTGTGATTATCTACTATGATAATACTAGTACATTTAATATCTCAAAGAATTATGTTCAACACCCTAGGACTAAGCACATAGACATAAGGCATTATTTTATTCGTCGATTAGTTGAGGATAACACCATCACTCTTGACTACGTTGACACTGAAAGACAACTGGTTGATTTGTTAACAAAACCTCTTGAAGCACTTCGATTTGAATTTCTTTGGAAATTAATTGGTATTGGCATTTTGAGTTTAAAAAAAATTCATTCTAGAAGGGCAATTCTGTGTGAAACCTTTTAAAATACTGTTTGAAGAATCACTGTTCGAAAACTATGCAAGTTAAAGTTACTGTGAATCTTTGAATTTTTTTCTCGCAATAATTACGATATGTGCGGTTAAATATTCATGTAACACGTACTAGATTTTGGTTGAAAACATACTATTTGCTCTACCACTACAGTGAAATTTCATTGTTGATGTTGATATCTATTACCACCATATCTGATTATCTCTCCATTGCTCTTCTCTCACCCAGAATTGTTTGTGCTATACAATTCTTACAGAAATGGCACCTATACAAATCTTGCTTTTTCATTTGTTATAGTGTGAAAGCCGCTGGTTATGCTATCTTTGATCTTGCTTGTAAAAATGGCTACCTATCTGAACCATGCTTTTTAGTTCATGTTAGTGTGTCAGCTTCCATGTTTGCAACCGTTCCTTAATGCTGTTAGAAATGGCTACCTAAGCGAACTTTACTTTTTCATATGTATTATTGTGAAAGCCGCCATAAAATAGCATATTTTTATATCTTCAGTTTTTGTGAGGGGGAGCTTTCGTACTTTTTCAACAGACATACATTAGGATTTTACTTGGTTTGACTTCACACTGTGTGATTTGACAACCTTCTAGTGGTGCCTTGTGTATATTGATCACACATATTTTAACTATTATACCTGAAAAGGTTTTTCAAATGTTTGAAGTACTTCTTATATAAGTTCTTATGGACAGGGTTTTGTGACTTTATTTTTTCATGTTTCATATTAGATTACTTTGATCTAAATGAGTTTGTTTGTTATAGTTTTTTATTTATTTTTATCAATATGTGATGTAAGATGCTCATGTCAAGTTTTCCTCTCAACTTCTCTGACTTGCTTCATCAAGTTTTTTTTTGGCTTGCGAACTGCTCGAGCAGGGTTAGCTTATGCCCTTCCACTTGAGTGGAGTTCTGAGCGCTCGAGTAGGGTTAGCTTCTGCCCTTCCACTGCTCGAGCAGGGTTCTGAACGCTCAAGCAGACTATCACGGTCCAGTTTAATAAAAACAGGGCGCCAGTTTATTTTTCTCAAAACCCTTCATCTATCTCTCTTCTATCCCTTGGCGCTCCTATTCCCTAAGCCATTGTTTGAGCAAATCTACGACTTTGAAGCATCAACCTCTTTCTTCTCCATCAACGGTAAGTGTTCCAATACTCCATTATACATATTATATTTTTCGAAATTCGCCTTAGGGTTTAGTTTTTGAATATTTGCATTGCTTTATCATTGGAACTCTTTATGCTTGCTAAAAACGTGAATGTTTTCCCTTGTATGGGAATTGGTTTTTGCCCCTCGACCCCTTTTCTTTTCATTGCCAATCTTAGGTTTTTTGGTTCTCTTTTGGCAGTTTAGCAATCTCTAGGGTGTCGATTAATAGTGTTTGATTGCACAACATATGTTGGTTTTTGTTGAATTGATGTTTCACCTTGTTTGTGGTCCCTCTATATGCGTCTTTCTTGGGTTTTGAATGCACAATCTTTGTAGGCATCACATCTAGGGTTTTCTATAACACCGCTCGAGCGGAGTACAAGGCGCTCGAGCGTGTTTGATTCCTTCTTGAATATCTCGTGCACACCTCCACTATATGCTTCTTTCCTCTTACTTGGCTTGTATTTTCTTGTATTAATTCTTTGTGCTGTTTGCTACAGTACCTTGTTTGTTGTTCATGTGATCATTGAAGCATTTTTAGAGGTGTTGCTTTGACGTTTTGATTCTGTTTCACATGCGTTGACCTTATTGATTTGCAATTGTATTTAGTTAATATGATTATTTTGTGATCTCAATGAATTGATCTTCTCTTTTGGTTCATGACATGCAAATGTTATTCTTGATTGGTTTTGATGTGTTTTACAGGAACATGCCTCATTGTACCAAGAAGACGGCTGGGCGGTCTCAGACCCTGTATGATACAAATCGGTTCCTGTCCCTCGCCGTCGAAGAGAAGTTTCATCATCTCTTTCCTGATCGACCCCTGCTACTTGAAAAGAAAGTAATTGTATCAGACTTTATCGAATTTGGGATTCCTCTCATGTTTGACCAACTAAGTTGGACTCCCTTTCTTCAAGTTGATGGAGAAGTCTATGTTGATCTGGTCCAGGAATTTTATTCCATAAAGTATGACCTTAATACTCGATTTATTTTTAAATTTTATGTTCGGAGCAACCACATTCTCATGAACCCCTCTTCTCTTGTTGCCCATATGGGGTACAATAGCCCACCTGTGTCTGACTATCCACCCATTCTCCCTAATCATAGTTGGTCTTTCACTGAGATTGCCACCACTCTGTGTGGCAAACCACGCGAATTGGTCGGTGGTAATCTTTTCTAGAAAGAACTCACCCCCACATTTTGTTTATTGAACATTATTGTCAGTGCCAACATTCATCTCAGGAGACATGTCTCTGATCTTAATCTAGAGAGAGGTTTAGAGTTATTTCTTATCAGTTAGGGTCGGCGCATAGATTTAGAGTGTATCTTTCTTCAATCTATGCTCAAAGTTTCCCATGGCAACAAAAATGTTGTCCTTTCCTATGGACTGTTTCTCTTAAATTTTCTCAAGTCTCTTCCCTCTTTTCATATTCTTACTGGTCTTCATATTATGCATATCACGAAGTCTATCACTCGTCGCACATACTCACAGAGTGTTGCCCATATCCCGACTCCTATTGCTCTTTTTGACTCCGAGGATGAGGAGGTGGATACTGATAATATTTCGAGTGCCTCCACTCCACCTACCTCTGAGGGGAAGTCTTCGCAGTCCTCTATTGCTGCGTGGCTGGATTCTCTTGAGGCTAGAGTGGATAGTCTTAAGCAATTTATGATTTCCCGTTTCGATCAATTGGAGTTGCTTCTTTGGGGTTTGCCTTCCAGGTGACACAAAGGGGGAGTATGCATTTCTTTTGTATGATGATAGTGTTGATAGTGTGGCTTGTTGGTTGGGTTATCTTTACATACTTTGGTTGGTTTACACTAATTCATATGTTTGGGCTTCTGAATGATAGTTTTTTTAAGATACATTGTTCATAGGGTGAGTATTTTTTACATTTGTATGTGACAGGTAATATGCTTTTTTTTTTGGGATACATTGCATTCTGATTAAGATCATTGGTATTATGCTTATATCTTTTTGATACATTGTTAAATGGTGGCTTGGATTTTTTTCTAATGGATTAAAGGTTCTCTTTGGGCTTGCTTGTTTGTTTTGAATGGATGGAAGAAATTTGTTTTTCACTTGTGAAGAACTTGCATGGACTATGATCTTTTAGTTAGGCTGTGTATATTGTGTTCACTTGAAATTGTTAAGAGGGAGATTGTAAAAAATTTAATATAAATTAATTTTTATTATTTTTATATTTATATTAAATGGAAAATTCAGGTTAGGTGTTCAGGAAGTTTTGTGTTTAGGAAACTTAATTGGGTTTAGGAAGCTTTTTGTTATAGGAGACTAGTTATATCTAGTATCCTTAAAGGATCTAGTTTTCCTAATTCATGGTCTTCTGAAGATAACACTGGAATACATATGGACAAGCCAAACATACAAGCAATTAAAGCAATGGCTGAGAGCCTCGATCACCTAATCGCTTAAGCGAATCTCAGATATTTTAATTAAATCAGAGTTCTGACTACATGAGGTTTTGGGAATCTATATATAGATCATTAGAGGTACACAAACTAACTTTTGACAAAGAACAATACTGAACATCAAGATCATATCAAGGGTTAGTTCGTCCGTTAAAAACATCAAAGATAATTCGAGAGCAAATCTTAGATGACGTTCTAAGTTTCGACAGAAGATTCTATTAGAAAAGTTGTTACGAGGATTCGTTACCGTAGGAATCAAGAGAAGAACGGTGAACGATGAATCGGCATACAAGTTTAAGACTAGAAGATTGAGGAGTCGGTTAAAGAGTCTGTAAGTTATTTTGTAACAATTCGGTGTAATTGCTTAATTTCTAGACTTAGTAGTCCTATGTTTTTTTATTCGTTGGATTTTTTCACGTAAAAAATATCTGTGTTGTGGGTTCTTCTTGTTGATTGTGTTTTGTGCTTGTGATTGATTAAATCGTTAAAAATATTATTTTTCAAAATAAGGGAAAAGTATATTTTTTTCACATTTGAATCGAGTAAGGGTTCTTGAATTTTCCTGTTCTAACAAGTTTTATAGTATTCTACCATAACAAATATAACGTTGTTTAGGCACAGAAGAGAATAGAATCAGAATCAAAGTGCAGTAGCATTATCAGAACAAGAATTTACACTACTTGTATTTAGTTTAAGACTTGTCAACACATATTTAATTTTTTGAAGATTTTGAAAATATAAACAATCTGAACTTAATTAGATTGTTACTTTGTTTAGTTATTATAATTTTGGGGTATTATTAACTATTAGAAAATTTGATCTCTATACAATAGGTGGGCAGCATATTTGGATACAATTAATAATTCGATTAAGTACTTATCAATTATTAATTACATCAATTATAAAAGGTGCAAACCGATTAAACCATGTCGAATCAAACCACTATTAATATTTTGGTTTTGTTTGGCTTAATGATAATTTTTGGTCAATTTTGATGTAAAAAAAGTCAAACAGAATTATTGATTGAATGACAAATTTCTTGAAAAATAGGCTTACCATTTAAGTCCTTAATTGAAGCTTATATGTAGAAGCATGCATGATGGGACACTGGCAGAAATTTGGACTTGTTGAAAGCAATGTGCATATTTTGAAAACTTTGATAAGGTGTTGGATTAATCATCGGTAGTCTCCAAAGTTTTAGGTCATGTTTGATTGAAAGACTTAATTTATAAAATTAATAGTATATTTTGAAAACTTTGATAAGGTGTTGGATTAATCATAGGTAGTCTCCAAAGTTTTAGGTCATGTTTGATTGAAAGACTTAATTTATAAAATTAATAGTATATTTTAGATTGTTAATGCGCAAAGTATCATGTATGAGATTAATAATATAATTTGTGATGTACCGATCAAAAAAATAAATTTAAATTAAGAGTATAATAACCTGTGATTTAATATTATTTATACCCTTAAAAAACTCGATTTTATGTTTTACCCATTTATCCCATCAAGTCATAGCTCCAGAACAAAAAAATTTATCATCCTCCTACATTTGAATTTATCTCATTAATAGAGCTTTAAGTTAGTTGAGTAAGTTTTTAAAATTCCTTAAATTAACTAACCAAATAAGAATATATTCAGAAATATTATGGAATAATCCATTCCTACCCTACATATCCCAACCAAACAGGGAAGTTGTTAGAAATTCCATAAAAAATTAGATTGTAAGTGTTAAACAATTTGGATGAGTGTTATAAATAGCTTATAGTTACACCCATACTATTCAATGAACTTGCGAATTACTAATGTCTAAAAGCACTTTTCTAAATAAGATTAATTTTGAACAACAATCAACAATAAAATAATTACTAAGAGCAACAAAATATTGAAAAACTTTGTCACAAAAAAAAAATTTATGAAACACCTTACAAAAAGATCTTAAAAAACCAACTCTATCAAATATCAAAACATGGACTCGAATTAATATATTAAAGTTTAAATATTTATTCCATAAAAAAATTAAATATTTTTGATGGATTAAATCATAATATTCACCACATGTCACCCTCGTACTCCCTCCGCATTTGAATATTGAAATAGAAATGAAATTCATGAATATACAGGATATACAAATATATACATAGATCAACCCAAAAGAAAGAAAAAAAAATTCTAAAATTAGAAAGAAGAAGACCCACATAAAATCGAAATCAAACTTAGTCACCTCTATGATTTGTTTCCTATAAAAATAGATATGTCCAAATATTAGAATTCATCCGTAGAGTTATAGATCTATGAAAAAAATAAAAAATTTGACTAACCTAGTAATCAATAAGATGCGTTGATGGTGATGATGGCGTAATGCAGATGGTGGTGTAGCGGCGACATCGTTGCACTGGAGGCGACGTTGCAACGACGGCGATGGCTTAAAGTTTATGGTCGATAAGGTTTAAAGAGGTTTCAATAGAGAGGGAGGTGAGAGAGAGTTGTTAGAGCTTTTGAAGAGTTTTTAGGGTTTGGCGATAGGTACTTTGGAAAATGTTAGTTGGCTAAAAATAGACTAGAATTTAATTTGGAAAGTAAAATTTCAGTTTTAAAATTTTATAAAGAATAAATTATAACCATTAAAACATAATTTGTCTTTAAACATTTCAAAAATATTGAGCTGTTTTATTCCATAGATTATGAGAGAAGGGATTTGGTGCGTTTGCATGGTGGCAGTCTCTTGCAACTTGGCCAACAGGTACGTTCGATTTTGTTCAGTTTCGAGTTAAACTAAGAATTAAATTGTATTGAACAATTTCAAAAAATTTTAAATAAAATTGAACTTTAAATATCATGGAATCAAACCAATCCAAACTAATAACCAACAGTTAAGTTCCAATTTGAAATCACAATTCTTTGACTAAATATTTTGCCTTTTTAATTCATTTTTTTTCTAAATTTTCTTTATATTATTTTACTTTTGACTTTGTCTTATTACTTGTTTTTTGTTTTATAATTTTATTACTTTTTTAGTGGCTATTATAATAATCTATAAATTATATAACAGAAAATGGTGAGTTAATAAAAAATTCTTGGAAACTCAAATGAAAAGAATTTAATAGGTGTTTAATGCAAAATTCGTGGTGAGTTAGGCTTTTTTAAAAAAAAAGCATAACTTTTAAGGGATATTCAAGCGAAGATTACTTGTAAGGGAGAACTTTTAGTTTTGCTAATTGCACTTGATCACAATTACGGAATATATTATATGTATCTTGTGGGCGAATTGTTTGAATATCTCAATGAAGAGAATTTTACCTTTGCATATACT
Source organism: Heliamphora exappendiculata (assembly GCA_034768845.1). Lineage (NCBI taxonomy): Eukaryota > Viridiplantae > Streptophyta > Magnoliopsida > Ericales > Sarraceniaceae > Heliamphora > Heliamphora exappendiculata. The sequence continues at coordinate 15,641 of JAOTRH010329854.1, forward strand.
ATGATTGATTTGGGTAGAAGAGAATTTGCAAAAAAAAAAAAAAAAGGGCGAAGAGAACGAGTGTTATTGGAACCAGTAAAAATTCAAGAATATAAGATCATACGAATACAAGATTCTTCTCGTAGCTTTTGGAATCTAATAATTACAATAGCTACCCCTACTTCTCCATTTCTCCTAAGCTACTCCTACAGGCTTTAAAGAAACAAAAAATGCTGGACTGGTAGACTGAGCGATCTATGTCCATGAGTGAAATAAAAAATATTTTATTACGTTGAATTTGAAAGAATATAATACTCGTCTTCTTTCTCTCTACTAGTTATCCTCTCAAATTATTCTCACAATTTTCCCCAATCACAAAATTCCAAAAGTGTCTTATTTATACATATACCAAGAAAATCCTAAAAGTCTATCCATATTATTATAAATTCTATACATAAAGAATTTCTAGTGAGCTCATAATACCACCACAACCTAATTACATATAAATCAAATATAATAAAAAAAATATGAGTTCTGTAGAATATAAGATACCTAGCCTAACAATATTTACATTGATTTAAATTTTGCAAACTATCTTGAAGATAACTAGCGTTGATATCAATTTTACTATTATCATCGTCGAATTCTCATACCCAAATAACATGGTCCTCACTTCTACATCGAGGTACTTGTACCCCGATCTGGGTTCCTTACAAAGCTCACTATTTCATAGAGTAACCTGGCTTCACCTCTACCCCATTGTGCGCACAGTCAGAGAAATCACCACCACTAACCATATCAACAGCAAATGAAACTCGCTGTTATTGAGGTGTACACCTTTATGTCATATTTGTCTTATTAGTCTTATTGCCCAAAGCTTTCTTTGAACATCCAATAACTATTGCTATTACATCTTACTAGGATTCTGTGCATCATTTGATTTGTTCACCCACGCAGATGCACAACCTTATCGTTTCTGTGTACCCCTGCGCTTATTACGCGTGCCTCTCAGAAACTGCTGTTCACCCTAATCACCTTTACAGTTTGTCTGTTTGTGATGCCTACCTATATTACTCATTGGTGTTTGGCAATAGCTTCAACTGTCACAACATTCCTTACGAGCCTATGTAGGATGTCAATCATCTATCCCTACAGCACATCTTTGTTTTTTTTTGAAACCTAAAGAACTCCTCTTTTGGACAAGAACCTGTAGCCTATCGAATCCAGCATCTCTAGAGAAATTAGTTTTTTTTCTTAGATTTTGGTACTTGTCTAATCCTAATCAAGATCAAAACGGTCCTATCAAATATGCAAAATCACATTGTCCCTACACCACCAACTCTGCTCATTGCATTGTTAGAAATCCTGGCAGTACCCATATCATATGATTGATACATATGAAAATATTTTTTGACTACACACATGTGAAACGAACATTCAAAATCTAATATTCAATCTAATTTTTTGCGCCTGAAGTAACTGTGAGCACATCTAGTTCTTCTTGGTTTGAGCCATTTGTAAACATAATCTATGACTATTGCTCTATCTCCTTGTCCACCTTGTACTTTGAATAATTCCTAAGATAACATTTCTTGTCACAATAGTAGCACGTCGCTTTGTAACTCCTTGACTTGGAACAACTGTTCTTCTTAGACCCCTCATGCGTCACTGTGGTCCTGTCTCTAACTTTCTTACTACTTGATACAACCATGATCTCCACCCATAATGAACTTCTATCTCCCTCTTCTTCAATATCTCATGAGATGTGAGAGCAACAACAAGCTCATCTAAACTAAAAGTATCTTTTTTAAATATCAGCGTAGTTCTCAGATACTTGTATGATGAAGATAAAAAAATAAATACAAGAATTGCTTTATTCCTGTCCTCAATTTTTGCACCGATTGAATCTGATTCCGTTAGTAACCTATTGAACTTGTTGAAATGTTCTATAAAGTTCGCTTCATTTGCCATCTGAAGTGTATAAAATTGTATCTTTAAAGACAACCAATTCATCAATATCTTGGACTTGTACATACTCTCAAACTTAACCCAAAGTTTCATTGGATCGCTCTCATTGATGATTTTCTAAAGAGTGCTATTCCCAAGATATAACTGGGTCGTACTGTTTGTTAAGTCCCTCATCTCTTCCCACTCTACATCCTTCATCATTTTTTATTTTTCTGACATTTTCCTGATAGCCTTGGTAAATCCCTCGCGCATCAATATATTTTTCACCATTTGTTTTCATAAGGTGAAGTCATTGTGCCTGTTAAATAGCACAATTGCAAATCGCAAACTTTTCAACTCCATTAACTTTATGTTTGACAATCTCTCACAATTTGAACTTTTCAAAATACCTGCAGATATGTGTAACCCTTATCTTACATAGTCCAAATTTCCTTTGATTATATTAGATCGCTTTTGATTGCCTTTAATCACATTCGATCAATCTCAATTTATGCTGAGCTGTCCAATCTAATCAAATAGTGCTAAAACTGAAAATTTTAACTTTATCGATGAATCCGTAGTGCTGAAAAACTTTTAAAAAATACTTCTCATTTAATTATTTTACTATATATGTGCCAATATATCAAAATAATTTTAAATCGTTGATTTTCTACCCAATTGTCATAAAGTATCACCGCCAATCAAATTTACCACAAAAAAAATTTGAAGGCAATCTCACGATCGAAAATTAGAAAACCAATTTTGCCAATTGAAAAATCAATCAAAATTCACCACCAAGAATTCCACTCCCACTATGATTTGGCAAATTAGAAAACCAATCAAGAAAACCAATTATCAAAACAAAAAATTAGTAAGAAGTTCAATTCGTAGGCTGTGTTAGTTTTTATTCAGTAAAAATTTTTTTAATGCACAAAATACATTCTTATAAAACTATTTTAGCGATAAGTCCTCTTTTTGTCTCGTGCAACTTTTTAGGACAAAAATATCCTACTGTTTGTTTATCGACTCTTGTTTGCTTGGTAGACGCAGTAGGCAAGTTCTGAATAATTAATAAAAGATGATACTGTAAGTAAAAATGTTGATGAAAATGGAAGACGATGATGACAATGACGGCAATGAAAAAAACCAATAATGGAGATAATTATCATATTATTATTATTATTATTATTATTATTATTAATAGTTGTGTCCTAACGAACTTGGAGTGAGAAAACAAGATAGAGAATCGTTTTCTATATATCTATATAATAAAATAAGGGAGATTTTCAAAAATATATTCTCTCTCCTAAATATATATCTTGAATGAATGACTAAAATCATTCCACACTCAAATCTATTGTACAAAAATATATCTTCTAAAAAATACACCCTATTCCCACATTTGACAATTTTACCCTCTTAACAAAAATAATAATTTAGCTTTTATTTTTATTACTATTTTAATTATTCTTTCCTCTATAAATTACTAAACTAATAAAGTTATATTTTTGCCTTAGAATTGGCTAATTAAATAATTATTAATATTATTTTTAATTTACTAAAATTAGATAATTAAGTACTTTTAGACACGGGTAATAACTAGTATATGTATATGTGTGTAGATAAATTTATCTGTTTGTTGTTCAGTAAAAATCACAATTTTTAAATATGTTAGAACTTGTACCTTAAAACTTTTCTTTATAGATAAAGTGCTGCTTATGGACTCCTGGCTGAGAAATTCTAATCAAAATTGGTAATTCACGTAGCAAATTAATTCCTAATTATGAAGCGAAACAACACCAGCCACACTGTTTTTTTTATATTGTGAATTAAGTATTTTTTGATTTATACAATATGAAATCAAAAAATTATATTTTTCTCTAATTACTAACCACCGCTTCGAGTTTTTAATCATTGATTATGATACTATTTATTGAAATTTAATCATTAATTTTTGAACGTAAGCGGAAGTAAAAATCTACACAAACGAAAAAAATAATCGACACTGTGAATCTACGTAGTTCAGTCCACACCAGCTTATATCTATAAGTGAGAGAAAAAATATTTTATTACTTTAAATGTAAAAAAGTATAACACCTATACTTTTTCTCTTTACCAGGTAGACTCTTATATTTATCTCTAACTCTAGAGCTCTACTAGTATCTTATTTATAGGCATACTAAAATTTTTTTAAAATCCTATAGATCTATATTATTATAAACTATATACATTAAAAAAAAGGCTCCTAATCCTATCCTAACCTAATTAAATATAGATGAAATATAATAAAAAAATACAACCTATAACATACAAGACACCTAACCCAACATCAACAAAATAACTTTAAAAATGGTATCTTTGAATTTACTCAAGGTTCTTTCATTTGCGATTCTAACAAGTTTTAGAGCATTCTATCGTAACAAATATGATATTGTTCAAGCACGCAAAGAGAATAGAATCGGAATCAAAGTGCAATAGCACTATATGAGCAATACTCATACGTATAGACAAACAAAGAAAAAATAATTAAAAAAAACGAGATTTGAACTAAAACGTATTAAGACTAGTTAGACTTGTAACATCATGTCATACATCAAAATATCTAATATTTTAAAAACATGCCTATCAATTTATTGTGCTTTTACACTCTCCTCCACATGCAACTCCTACTTATACCTAGAGGGCTAGATAGAATATTCCAAAGATATATTTCAAGCTTTTATTAAAGAGGGTCAAAGGACAATTAGGGTATATGGATATAGTTAAGTAGAGTACAAATAAATTTTTAATGGAATTAAGTGGTAGATAAGTAGATAAGAAGAAATGGATGTGAGAGCAAACAACTCTCCCCAATATTCCCGGTGTCTTGATAGGGAGACAAAGGGACAAACTATGTTTATTCACATAGACAAAAGAATTGTTAAGTCCAACATTAAAATAAAATAAAATTTATTATTAGTTTGAAAATCATGAGATTCAACTGTACACATTTAGTATCATAATCACCATACCAAGAGCAACCCAGAAATAGAAAAAATAAAAAATAAATAAAAAATAAAATAGAGGTTGGGAGGAATCCAAGTTCTTGTTCCTTGGTGCTATAAATTAAAGTAATGCAAGAGCCCAGAGTTCACAGGAACTGCTCATGATCACCAATTGCTTCCATGTCTGCACATTTTGAAGTTAAAATAAGAGAAGTTTTGGGAGAGGTTCTATTATCAGTTGATATTTTAGAATTAGTCCTGTTTAATTTTTTAAAAAATAAATTTAGTTCTGTAATATTACTGTCACAACCTATTTTTCATAACTGAGTTAAAAATTCACTCGAGACCTCTTTCTTTCTTTATTTTTCATTCCTTATTTTGAAAAGAATATTATTAAGAATCGAGTGTCACAATTACTATTTACTGAAAATACCCTTAAATTAAATATTCAGACGATTTCATTGACCAAATTCCTTCCTAAATAGAAATAAAAAAATTTCGCTCAAAAAATCTCGTCCAAAATCTCCCAAAACATTTCACATCGCAACCACTACAACCCTAACTCCGTCGCCGGCTTCATTCTCTGTTGTCGTCATCGCTATTGTCACTATTATCGCCACTGACTCTATTTTCTCCAGTGCCAACATTAGCCTTCTTCTCCAATGATCTCCTCTATTTTTTTCAATGCCGATCTCCTCATTTCATTAAACTAATAAATTTACCAATTTAAAATTTGGGCTCTATAGAAAATTTGCCTTTTTCCCTTAAATATCATCTTTTAATTTCGTACCATTTTGTAAACCTTTTTTTTAAGAAAAAACAAATTCATATCCAAAGTAATCTATTTTTGAATGAAATTACTATTAGACCCTCAATCAAAAAAATCGGCTCTAGTATTAAAAAATTAAAAATTCAAAAGCTTTAGTAGTCGCTACAGTTTAAAAATAAAAAATAAGTATATTAGATATTTTATAAACAAAACAAACAAAAGTTACGCCAAGCAAAGCATCTCAAACAATTTAATTTTTTTTTCATAAAAAAATCAAACTTTATAGAGTTAACTTTTGAGATATGGGAAATAGTGTCTTAGATTTTTGTCTCAACAATATCCTTTATTGTAAATTTATAGAATAAGTTAATGGACATTAGGGTCAACTCCTAATGCTAGCATGGGAACTGTTTTTTTTTTTTAATAATTCTTTTCTTCAACAGATCCATTTTTGGTTGAAAAACTGGTTAATGAGTTTGCAGAAGATAGAAATCGATTTTCTTGGAATTTGTTTCGTTTAGTCGATTCGGTAAGAAATACATTAATTAAATGAAAATATAATTATTTTCTTTGGGTGATTAGCATGAAATAAAAAGAAAGAAAGAATATGAGAGAAAGGGTTTGATTTCTTTTTCTTTTTTTTTGTTTTTGGTTCCGTGCTTATTTTTGAGAACCATGTTGAGGATATATACAAAGAATAAATGTAACAACCAAAATGAATTACAGACATGATAGCTTGAAAAAAGAGCTTAACAACGTGATAAAAATGCTTAATCTCAAGTTATTAGTAATAATTCACAAGTTTTTTTATATATTAAATATAATTTTTATATCTCATCGATGTGAAATGGGGTATCACAATAATATTATATTCGACTCTAACAATTTAAACTTTTAAATGAGTTAATGATTTAAAATTTAATATGGTATAAGCCTTATAATTGTCTAACAAATAATTAAAAGTAACACTAGACGCAAGGGGTGAGTTGAGGATATATATAAATAATAAATTTATTTATCTTTTTAATAACGTAAACTCTAGATGAGTCGGTAGTTAACAATCTAATAAACTATACTCAGTCTCATGATAAAGATGTTTGGTGGTAATTCTTTAAAAGATGCAAACAACTCAGTTTTTTTTTTAAATATTATTTTTTAACAAAATTATATTAGGTGATCTTGAATTGTACCAAAGTCTAGTTTATATCCATGATGCATGCCAACATCAACAAACACTAGATTACAAGTAGACAAGTTTAGACATAAAGCATCTGCATGGTTTCCCATGTTATCGTACCAGTTGTTTTCCCATCTAAAATAGAGTTTGATGCGATCAAAATAGGTACATTTAAGTCTTAATAAGAATTTAACTTGGTACTATAAGAAAAAAAAAGATTCATAATAATAAAAATATCTGTAACGAGCATAAAATCGTCACTAAAAGTAAGTATTTTGTGACAAGCGATAATGACTTGTTACTAAAACACTTTAGTGATGACTTTTGTGTCGGAATCAATAAGTTGTTCTTATATAATTTTTAACTATGGACTATTAGTGATAATTCAATGGCTGCTCTTTTATTGTCACTAAAAATTTTTAGTGACAAATAACATACAATTTATAATATATTTTTAAATATCAATAATTGTTAGTTTTATCGTAGTGTTTATCTATCCCAATGGATTGATTTTATTTAAGTCATAAAAATCAATCTCTTCGCACGCGCTGCACATACACAAAAAAATAAATAAATAAATTAGACGACTATTCACTACCTTTCTCAAAATCCGTTATAAGTGGAGCCTTGTCAATTGAGTACCACATGGTTTTGCCTTTTTTGAAAAAAAAATTTTAATTTTTTATTTTTTGGTCATGGATATATAATGGAAGCCTTGTAAAAGAGGGATGAGGCACAAAAATGGAAAGATCAAGAACAGTAATACACAGCCAAAAGGAACAAAATGGTCTATATGATGTGTTAGCAGATTAATTAGACAGCAAAGCTATCTGAAGACCCATATTTAAATGGATTTTGATAATTTTAGATCCTTTTGTTTGTTCTTGCAAAATTTGCAACTTTTTATGTCATTATGCTAAATCTTGAAAGCTACTTGCCACCAAAGTCCAATGATTTCAATGCATCTGAAGATTTTCAAGTTAATATTACACCCATATGACTTTGGCTCTTCAAAATGCAAAGCTTGCTTCTCATGAATCTTTAACAGTAAATTTCAGTCTACCTACCATAGATCTAGATGGTTTGGCACCCCAAATTTTTTTTTTAAAAAGGACAAAAAAATAATGGGAAAACTTCAGGCAAACCCTAGCTAGGTTATATGTCTCTTCATAACTTTCAACTTGTTTCTATATCCATATCCACTAGATGTATTGAGTTAATAATTAATTAAATTAGTTATGTGTTTGCTAGCAAGGCTATAATCAATGACACCATTGGCTAATTTTGGTTTCTCGATTGTTGTAGTCTCAAGTTCCACTCCCCTTCAAGGTGACACATATTATGGGTGCCTAAATATAGCCTTACAGTATAGAATAAGAAACTAATTTTAAATTCTCAGTTTACAAGGTATAAAAATCTACTAATAAAAATGGTTATAGAACTTATCTACATTATGTTTGCAAACAACTATGTTGTGATCTACATTATCTCTCTCTCTCTCTCTCTCAAAGCTAACTTTTTATTTCCAAAATCATTTTCTTTTGATTCTTTCACTCTATTAGAGAACCCATCATCCTGCCATTGTTAGTGTGTTTAAATTCTCTTTCTTTTAGTCACAAAAGTCTACAATTTTCAAGGATTTGTGACATAAAATACTATTTTTATTACCTATAGGAAATAACTTGTATTAGAAGTTATGAATATTTAAAAAAAAATTATAATTTATAAACTCAAATTAATAATAAAAAATTAAAAATTATTAATAATAATTTTGCCAAAACAGTCCGTAAAAGAAGATCTCAACATTTATGTGTGTGGAACATAGAAGTGTGCGAGTCCAACAAGCATATAGATTGTTGAGATATTATTCTGTTGTTAATCTCGTGAGATTATTAGGACAGCCCAACCATTAGACAAATTAGGCAATCACTCAGGTCTCCTTAGCCAACTGGCTTTAAACTGAATTTTTTTATCTTTGTACTTAAGCTTCAAAAAGCTATAAAGACTCCTTTGGAAATCTAAACGCTTTTAATTTTTTTTCTTTTTAAATAATCCTTTTATATATTTTTTAAAAATATTATAACTTTTATTATACATATTTAATTTTTATAAAAATTATATTTTCAAAATTTACTGGTCAAAATCTTTCAAACAAAATCTATATTGAATATAAATTTATCTAAAACTAAAATTTAAAAATAATAACAATTTTAAACTAAATTTTTTGCTTTTTGGCTTAAAGCTACTTTAAACTAAACTTTTTGACTTATTATTTTTTAGCTTAAAATCACTCATATAGTTCATTAAACAAATTTTTTACTTATTTAATTTAAAACGATTCTAAACAAAAAATCTAACTTTGCAGTCCCTAATACCCTAAAATTTAAGTAATGGTGTCTAATGCGTGTTATTATTATATTTTGGGGCTAAAAACTAAAGTAAATCAAGCCTTATGTGGCAAATTAAAAATTAAGTTGAACTTCTCCTTTTACTTCTTTGAACATTTGGGGTCACACAAAAGGAAAGGCCCATATAATATTGCCAATATTTTTTAAAAATATTTTATATATTGTTAGTTTTAGACAATATAATAGGGGGATAAATTCGAGTTTAAAAACAATATTAACTAATTAAAAAAAAATTTAAAATTTTTATTTAATTTCTCACAACAAATATGGCAATAACCACAAATAAAGAAGTAACAGTAAAATTAAAAAGGTATGAGAGAAAATTAAATCAGACGCCAATGATTTAGAGTAATTTGGCATCTTTCAAACTTACGTCTACTCTTTAAAATTCTCCTTTAGAATTTACACTATGTACGAATGCTTCATATGTATATTCAAAAACTTTTTACAACTTGAAGAAGAGTTTATACAAACACTCTTTGTTTTTTTAAACTCTCTTCATCTCTTTTTAAGAAGTGTTGAACACTCTTTTAAAGATAGTAAGAGTGACTTACTATTCTTTACAATAAATGTAATTGAAAAATTTGAGCAATAATTCACAAACATTCACTTACAAAGATTTGATAATAAATGTACAAGAAAGTGAGTGATATTTTTAGGCTGAATGAGTAAATAAGTTTTTATTGATCAAGAGAAATTTTGAGCTTTCAATGCACTTAAATATAATAGTAATTCAGAAATTTAAAACTCTAAAATTTACTCATTTTATAACCCACTAAAGTAAACCGTTGGTGGTACGTGGAGGCAATTAATACTCTGAGAAAGTTACCGTTTGAACAAGTGCTCTTTTTTGAAATTTCTCGTAGGTGTCGATACAAAACTTCTTGATGTCAACACAAACTGGTCTTGGCCTTTGTTCTCATATAAAAGTGTTGACTTATTTTTCGTGAGGTGTCAATTCAACTTTTGGACTTCAGCACCAACACCTTGGTGTTGACTCATAGTCAATTTGGTGTCGACCCTTTCATTACTTCAGTTTTCCAACTTGAAGCTTGGTGTCGACTTATATCAGAATTGGTGTCAACTCAAAATTTCACGTCTTCTCTAATGTAGACTCGTGTCTTCGTTAGTGTTGACTCAGTTAAAAGACCTTAGCTACTGGAATTTTGGTATCGACACTGGTCTACTTTGGTGTTGACCCATCCAAATGACTTTGTCTGCTGAAATGTTGGTGTCGACCCTTGCCTTATTTGGTGTCAACCCAAACTTCTGGTTCTCTAGAGGATGGGTTTGGTGTTGACTCATTTCTTCGTTGATGTTAACATATATGATCAGATTCTGAGGGATTACTTGGTGTCTTGGTGTCGACTCATTACTTATTTGGTATCGACACAAGAATCAAGAAGTTCGGAGGATCACTTGGTGTCGACCCATGTAAACATTGGTGTTGACACAAGTTGATTTTCGTCAAGGTACTAAAGTGTCGACCCATGTATATGTTGGTATCGACTCATCTTACTCTTGGGACCTTGACGTGGTGTCGACTCAACTTGGATTCCAATCCAATACTGAAGGTGTCGATGCAATAGATCATTAGTGTCAACACAACCCGTTCTTCTAAAACGTCTCAAGCAAAGTATTAGAGGTGTCGACCCAGAAAAAACCAATTTTTAATATGCAACTAAAAATAACTTGAGGGTTTTGATATGCAACTATGAAGTAAAGATCACACCAACACAAAACATCCAACACACGATGAGACAGGATATTTTTACGTGAAAAATCCCAATAAGGGTAAAAATCACGAGATTAATCCTAATCCTGAAAAAAATACAAGCACTAAGGAAAAATTTGATTAGAAGAAACGTCTTATAAAATCGATTAAATCCTCAACCTAATGCTGTCTGTCTTTTTGCCGAATCCTTGTGAGCCAATCATGTGCTTGCTTGCCGTAGAAATTCTCCTCCAGACTTTGACACTTGAGACTCATCTCAAGTACTAGATGCAATGATCAAGTTGATGAATTGACGATGATCGTTGAATGTATTAAACTAACTTTGAATCGTCAATTCTTGCTCAAAAATAACTCCCCCTCGAAACTTTTAGAACCAGCCTCTCAAAATAAAATAAAACACGTGCATTCAACAGTTGCCTAAACTGAATTATATACCCAAAAACTGCTAATCCTACTAAAAACATAATTAGTTCTCGAGATAGACTGCTCAAGCGGTCTTTAGACCGATTGAGCGGTCATGCCAAACAATGAGCAAAACAACTTTTGCAGGGAGGTCAACCACTGAGTACATCTTTCTTGTCAAATCTACAAAGACAACTCCAACCACCAAAAGTGCATCATATCAAGGAATAACTTAAAGATTGAACTTTAAAAGATGTGTCACAGACTTGTCAACACTAGGAGTAAGATCATTAGAAGAATATCATAACAATCTCCTCCTTTGGCAATTCTGTGACAACTACAAGATAATTCAATAAAAATACCAACTCCCATAAATACGAGGCATAGACCAATCAATAGCATTATACAGGCAATAAAGAGCATATATATAACCAAATGGCAGAAACAATGTAACCAAGTATACCACATGTCTGGAATACATAGAATTTAGGAACAGTGCCACATGCCAACATAAAGTGCAAGATAACCATCGTCATAAAAAAATATAGCCTGTGATCCTAAAAAAAAATATAGCATACCGAACCACCAGTGTATCCAATATATCCAATCACAAAACCAAGGACAATGTATCTCCATATGCCACTACACTATATCCAAAAAGAGTGTATCCAACAAAAGATCCAAAAAAACACCCACTATATCCAGTATATACAAAAAGAATGTATGTAAGGAGCCATGTAGCATCCAAGAAAATAGCAATGTATAAAAACCAAACCACATCTCCCCCTTTGGCACTGAATTGCCAAAGAGAGGTACAAAAGTCACTAAGAAGGTGGAAGACGTGCACATACAAAGGCCATGAACTCCTGTTACTCCTGTCAAACTATCTGCTCATGCTGAACCAGGCTCTGAACATCGATGCAGAGCAAATTGACGTCATCGCGTATCAATCCAACCTCAGCCTCCAGTCTGGACAACCGATCAAGAACCTCTGGCTCTAGGGAAAGATCTACATCTGGATCAATACATAGCTCCAGCCCCAGAAGAACCTACAGAGGAGGAAAGTCGGGGAATATGGGAAGAGCTTTGTTTAATAGTGGTTTTGAAAATGGATTTAGGGAGGAATGCAAACTCATCGGAATTGGCCCCTAAATGGTATTCTGGGACACGAAGAGAGTGGAGGTACTGAGTAATAAAGAAACCAAATGGAAGCCCAAGCAAAGATTTGCCACTAACCACTCTCATAAGGGTGTAAAACATGACAAGACTAATATCAACGGCTTAGCGATTAGCAATGGCCCACATCAGATAACCATGAGGTTGGGAAATCTCAGATGTGTGGCCTTTGGGAGCAATGTTGGCACAGATAATGAGATTGAGAAGGCGATAATCAGGAGTAAGATCCCTTTGAGGGATCAGGACACCCGCCACCCATGAATGGGAAGACCCACAAATGGCTGAAGCGGTCGGGCCATAATCAAACGATTCCTCACGAAAGAATGATGAGCGAGGAAAGATGGGGTCAAGAGGGCGAGACTCGAGGCCAAGCTACGAGGCAATAGTGTCCGGAGAGAGTGTGAAATCAACATCGCGAACATGTCCAGAAAAAGTATCAATTTCAGAGGATTATTCTACGAGAGAGTTATAGAACTCTTGAACCAAAGACAGATTCACTGACAGAGATGAGTTGAAAGATAACAAGGAACCCCACTTTAGAGCGAGAAAGGAAGCGATGATAGGGTTATCAGGAAAATCCTGAAGTTCCATGCAAGAAAGGTTTTAAGGGACGACCTAGATTAAACCTTCGTGAGAGCTTGGTGATATTGCCTGGAGCAGTAGATTTGGCTCGATATTTTAGCGGCATGATGCTAGGGACAGTAGCACAAGATCACAATAGATAGGAATAGGAACCATTCCCAAACCGACACCTAGAACCATGACACGAGGAAAAAGAATGTAGAGAAAACATAATAAATACAAAAACACATAAAGAAAAGAATGAGTGAGTGAGAGAAGACGGAAAGAAAAAGAGAAACGAATTACCACACCCTACTTTGAACCAAAAAAAAACTACTACAAAAAAACAAAACAAAAAAAAATGTGCCTTAAACTAAGAAAAGAAGGGAAAGGACAAGAAAACATACCTGATAGATGAGAAGACTAAGAAGAAATGCTCAAAAGCCAAGAGCTTGAGACGAAAATCTTTGAGAGACCAAGTCGGCACAGAGAGAAGAGAGAGAGAGACACGAACCAAAAAAAACTAGCAATACCTCGAGCACATTTGAATAGATCTGAGGCGCGACAACCTCTCAATCAGTCTTTAAACTGCTCGAGCGGTGTCCTTTTTTAGGCAAAGAAACCAAACCAACACAAGAGAAACCAAGAGGAGACAAATACCGCTTGAGTTACTGCTCGAGCGGTACATTGAGCGGTGAAACTCATACTTCGGCACATTGAGTTGAAAACTGAAGAATCGAGAAGGTCTAAAGACCGCTCAAGACACCACTCGAGCAGTGCAGTGGGCGGTGACACCATAGAAGACTAACCACAAGACACGCCAGGAAACAAAAAGATAAAAAAAGAAATAATATCAAAACAAAAAACAAGAAAAATTGAGAGTAATGACACACAAGAGAAGAAGAAGTACCGAGACTAAATCCAATCGATATGAAAGCAATGTGAAGATACGTACCCAGAAGAAAAGCTAGTAATCTAAGCGACTGGGATCACACATATATAATAATGAAATACATTTATACTAAATTTTATGATATCGTGTGTGTGTGTGTGTGTGAACTGACTTAAGTATGGATACTCAGTTTTCTCACATATCGAATCTAACGATGCGAGATTCTTAAACAGATCAGATTGCCAAAATCACACATAATGACCCTATTTTAACTCAAACATGCTCGTCAGACAAACTCCCCCTTAATCCAGGCAAGGCAAAAAAAAGCATGATTTCTCTGGCGGACACCACACTAAGACGAGCGAGAAAGTAAGGCACGCTTAGGTAGCCATTTCCAGCGGCAACCTTGTCAAGAAAGCACGAATGCAAATGCGACTTTCACACTAGTAGGAACGAAAAAGTAAGGTTCGCATAAGTAGCAATTTTTTTATATACAAACGCATATTGGTATTCAAACCGAGGCGGCTATACATTAGTACGTACGAAAAGACATGGTCCGCATACGTAGCCGTTTCCTCAAACAACCAAACAAAATTATGCCCAGATCAGAGTGAAATTCATCTTTAGAGAATGTAAGAGTTGTCAATGGTTCATTTCATGCAATCGAGGAGGACTGATACAAATTCAGAACTCAATCACCAGTGAATTCTAATACATGGAAAACAAGACTACCCTAGACAACCAGAGGTGTACAGAATAGAATTAGGTCCGAATGTATTGCAAGATCTATATGAGAGGACCAATCCAACCACAGAAAATAGAGGGCCTCCTGATGTAAAAACAAACAAAGCAAACATACATATTTAGATTTATGAAAAGGCACTTAGAACTTCATGCCAGGTGTCCGCATACGTAGCCGTTTCCTCAACAAGGCAAACTCCAAGAGTCTTTCGGAGAAACTCAAACCGGGCATGGTTAAGGGGTTTAGTCAGAATGTCTGCTCACTGGAACTTAGTGTCTATATGCTCAAGAACAATTGTACTATCTTCGACAAAATCACAAATGAAGTGGTGACGAATGTCGATATGCTTAGTTCGAGAATATTGAACATGGTTCTTAGAGATGTTTATAACACTAGTGTTGTCATAATACAACACAATCGGACCTTGTTCAAACCCGTCAAACAACATCTACTTCATCTATAGAAGCTGAGTGCACCCACTCCCAGCTGCTATGTATTCAGCTTCACCTGTAGAAAGAGATATGGCATTTTACTTTTTGCTGTGCCATGAGACAAGATTGTTTCCTATGTAAAAACACCTACCCGATGTGCTTTTTTTACCATTGACACTCCCAACCTAATCAACATAAAAAAAAACCCACTATATTAGCAGTTGTATCATATGTAAACCAAATCCTATACTAAGAAGTTCCATTCACATATTTGATGATCCGTTTAACTACTTGCAAATGAGACTCTTTGGGACTCGTCTGATATCTAGCACACACCCCAACACTGAAAGCAATGTCAGGACGACTCGCAGTCAAGTACAGTAAACTCCCTATCATACTTTGATACATAGTCTGGTCAACAGGTTTGCCAAACTCATCTTTAGACAGCTTAGTGGTAACACTCATAGGAGTTCGGGCATGTTTCGAATTTTCTAGATCAAATTTCTTGACTAGATTCCTAACATACTTGGATTGAGAGATAAGCATGCCTGACTCAGATTGTTTGACCTGAAGCCTTAAGAAATAATTCAGTTCTCCCATTAGGCTCATTTCAAATTCAGTGTTCATTTCTTTAGAAAATTCTTTCACAAGAGTGTCATCAGTAGACCCGAAAATTATGTCATCGACATATATTTGAGCTATAAGAATGGCATGGGTCTGTGTGTAAATAAACAAGATTCTGTCAACGCCACCCCTAAAAAAACCTTGCTCTAACATAAATGAGGTTAACCTGTCATACCAAACTCTGCGAGCCTGTTTCAGCCCATACAGAGCTTTACTCAGTTTCAGAACATAATTAGACAAAGACGGGTCAACAAACCCTTTAGGTTGTTCAACATATGCCTCTTCTTTAAGATCACCATTTAAAAAAGCGCTTTTAACATCTATTTGAAATAATTTGATATGAAGCTTATAAGTTATGGCCAAAAGAATTCTAACTGACTCAAGACAGGCCACTGGGGCAAATGTCTCATCAAAATTAGTTCATTCAATCTGAGTATAACCCTAAGCAACCAGAATAGACTTATTCCTAATCACTTCACCAAATTCATTGGTTTTATTCTTGAAAATTCATTTGATACCAATGACATTTTTGTTAGAGGGTCGATGGACTAATTCCCACACATTATTCCTAACAAATTGTTCTAATTCCTTATGCATGGCATTAGTTCAACTCTCATCAAGTAAGGCATCATTGACAGTTTTTTGTTCCAATAATGACACGTAGCACATATAAGTTACCTCATCCCGCATTTGACGCTGAGTTCACATCCTATCTGTGACATCTCCAAGAACTTGATAAACTGGGTGATTGAGCTTTACCCTCGTAGAGGGTTTTAGGCCTTTCTTTTGAGAACCTTTGGGTTTTGTTTCTTACACCTGAGTTCCCTGTTTCACACTTGTGGGATTCTTCTCGGCAGGGTCTTCATGAGCTTCCAGTGTAGAACGTTCATCTTTTTTAGATTCTGGTTCTTTAATGAATGTACCTAAAATAGTAAATTCAGTATCAGTAGGTGTAGGAATCGGTTCATCATCAATAACCACGTTTATAGATTCCATAACCGTAGATGTTCTATTATTAAAAACTCTATATGCACGGTTATTAGTGGAGTAGCCTAAGAAGATCTCCTCATTACTACGGGAATCAAATTTACCTAGCTGTTCCCTATCTCAAAAAATGTAACATTTACTACCAAAAGTTCGAAAGTACTTGACATTCGGCTTCGTTCCTTTCTAGAGTTCATAGGATATGTGAAGAGTTCCTGATCTCAGGTAAACGCGGTTAATTATGTAACAAGCAGTATTCACCGCTTCTGCCCAAAAATATTGTGAAACCTTCTTATCATGCAACATGACCCGTGCCATTTCTTGAAGAACTCAATTTTTCCTTTTAGCACCCCATTTTGCTGAGGAGTTTTCAGTGCAAAAAATTCTTGATGAATACCCAACTCTTCACAAAATGAAGTGAATTCAAAATTTTCAAACTCCTTACCATGATCAGACCGAATGCGGATAACAGAATTGTGGGACTTGGGTTTTTTATTTTGAAGCTTAAGGATAAGAGTTTTGAAAATAGAGAGCATGTCAGACTTCTCTCTCAAAAAATTAACCCAAGTAAACCGAGAGAAAACATCCACAGCCACAAAAATGTATTTCTTCTTTTCTAAACTTTAAGTCCTAGTTGGTCCCATCAAATCCATGTGAATCAGCTCCAGAGAAGCTTTGGTGCCTAAACCATCAGTTTTCTTATGTGGAACTCTGGTCTATTTACCTACTTAACACGCACCACAGACACGATTCAATTGACTTCCTAATTTTGAAATTTACCTGATTAACTATTTATTGACAATCTTAGTGAGATCCTTGTAATTAACATGTCCAAGCCTCCGATGTCACAATTTAGCATCATTCATTTTAACAGAATTACAAGTTTCAATATTTAAATGAATAATACCATAACAATTATCAAACGTTCTAACACCATGCATGACAGTTTTTTCTTTCTTATCTAAAATAATGCAGTTGTCTTTTGAAAAATGCACTTCATGATGAGTATCACACACATGGCTGATGCTTAACAGATTTGCCTTTAAACCATCAACCAAAAGGACATTTTCCAATTTGGAAAGACCCGGGAAAGATATAGTGCCTTTTCCAATGATCTTTGTGGTGTTCCCATTCCCAAAAGTAACCATGCCCCCATTATATGACTCTAAAGTGACAAATAAAGACTTTTCCCCAGACATGTGTCGAGAGCAACCACTGTCAAGATACCACATATGTGAGCTTTGAGCTCTCATTGTAGTCTGAATCACATAAGCTTTCAGATCTTTAGATTGAATCTAGACTTTTTTAGTTTTCACAAGAGCAGGCTCTTTTACATGTATTCTAGGGGCATTGGGTAAGGAAGGTCTGCGAAGTGAGACAGAATAATTTAAATGAGGCATGTCAAGCAATTTAAAGCAATGTGGTCGGATATGACCTCTCACTCGACAATAATGACAGATGGGAACAAACTTCTTATCAGCTATAGGCATTCGATGTAAGAGTTTGTAATAAGGAGGAATATGACCCAGAATATCACAGTGATGACAAATAGGAGAAGAGTTAGGCTTTCTTACCTCGCCACGTTGTAAGGTGGCCTTACTTGTCGCACTTATTCCTTCTGTCTTTACTTTAGAATGAATCACTTCCTTCTTTCCTTTCACCTCATTTGCCTGCTTAGCTTTCACAAATGTCGGGGCTGCTTGTTCTTTTTGTTTCCCTGTGGAGTGATCTAACATATTAGCAAAACCTAAGCTTGCTCTGTCGCAAGCTACCTTTTGATTACCAAGAAGTCCATCCAAAGCACGTGACCTTGCATTCCAATGCTTGAGACTAGCATTAGCATGATTCAATTATTTTCCAAGATTAGTGATATGACATTCTAACTCAGACATTTTAACATACTTATCATCATTCAAAAGCATAAACCTTTCCTTATCTTGTTACAGTTTTTCAAGTTAATGCACAAGATATTCAATTCATTTTTCAGATCCTCTTCTTTTGCTGGAGCCATCAGAAGCTCTTGCACAAGTTTTTCTTTCTCACTTTCACAAATTTTAAGTTGAAAGGAAAGCTTGGCACATTTTTTTATTAACACATAGCTCTCCTTGTACAGCTTATCATAAGCTACTTGGAGAGTGTCACTATCTTCTCCTTCAACAGTTTAGACATTATCCTCTTCTTTCTCATCTTCATTCACAAGTTTATTTATATTATTGATAGTAGCATCAGGGTGAACAAAAGCAGCAAAGGCTATAATATTATTATCATTATACTGATCCTCATTGTCATCACTCAACTCAGGTTCACTTTTATCATCCCAAGTTACAGTAAATACTTTTTGCTTCTTTTTCATCTTGTTTGGACATTCCTGAGTAATATGCCCAAAACCTTTGCACTCATAACACTGGAAGCCAGAACTTTAAGGTTTTTATCCCTTTTTATCAAAGATTTTTGGACTATTCTTAGGTTTGTCATTCTCAAATCATTTCTGAGATTTGTCGCCCTGATTCGGCTTTTTGTTTTTTCAGAATTTTTTAAACTTTTTGACAAATATAGTCTCATCTTAGGATTAAACTCATTATCAGAATCACTAGCTAACTTTTGAGCTGAAGTAAAAGCCAAATTTTTAGAAGATTTATGATTTTGAAAATTCAGCTCATACGTTTGCAAGCTTCCGACCAAGCTTTTCAATGTAATAGAGTCGATGTTTTTACTTTCTTCTATTGCAATGATTTTTGGTTGAAAGCGTTCGGGAAGTAATCTCAAAATTTTTTGAATATTTTTTGAATTAGGGATCTTTTCACCAAGATTAAAAGAAGCATTCATTATGTCACTTAATTTAGCATAAAAATCATTAAACTTCTCATTCTCATCTTCTTTCATACGTAAAGTTTTAAAATTAATTGTCAGACGTTGAAGTTTAGAGATTTTTACAGTTTGCGTTCCTTCATGAGTGATTTTCAATATTTTTCACGCTTCTTTAGCCAACTCACAAGTGTTTAATCTATGGAATTCCTCATGAGTAACTCCACTAAAAATAGCGTTCATAGCCTTACTGTTCCACTCGGTATTCTCAAAATCAGTTCTATTCAATTTAGCCAATGGCTTAGGGACACTTTTCTCATTAACAGTAATGGTTGGATATTTATACCCCTCAGTAGCAGCTAACCAAATTCTTTCATCAATAGACTTAAGAAAAGCTCTCATCTGAACTTTCTAGAATGGGTAATTAGTTCCATCAAGTAGAGGGGGTCTACCAATGGATGCATCTTCTTTTAAAAAGTTCATGTATGCAAATCAAAACATAGTAACAAGAAACAAGTAAAAGCCTGCTCTGATACCAATTGAAAAAATTAGTTTTTAATATGTAACTAAAAATAACTGGATGGTTTAGATATGCAACTATGAAGTAAAGATCACACCAACACATAAAACATCCAACACATGATGAGACAGGATATTTGTACGTGAAAAACCCCAATAAGGGTAAAAACTACGGGACTAATCATAGTCCAAAAAAAACCAAGCACTAAGAAAAAATTTGGTTATAAGAAACGTCTTACAAAATCGGTTGAATCCTCAACCTAATGCTACCTGTCTTCTTGTCGAATCCTCGTGATCCAATCATGTGCTTACTTGCTGTAGAAATCCTCCTCCGGACTTTGACACTTGAGACTTCTCTCAAGTACTGGATGCGATGGTCAAGTTGATGAATTGACGACGATCGTTGAATGTATTAAATTGACTTGGAATCGTCAATTCTTGCTAAAAAATAACTCTCCCTCGGAACTTTTAGAACCAGCCTCTCAAAATAAAATAAAACACGTACGTTCAACAGTTGCCTAAACTGAATTATATACCCAAAAGCTGCTAACCCTACTAACAACATAATTAGTTCTCAAGATAGACCGCTCAAGCGATCTTTAAACCAATCGAGCGGTCATGACCACTCGAGCGATCATGCCAAACAATGAGCAGAACAACTTTCGCAAGGAGGTCAACCACTGAGTACATATTTCTTGTCAAATTTACAAAAACAACTTCAACCACCAAAAGTACATCATATCAAGGAATAATTTAAAGATTAAACTTTAAAAGATGTGTCACAGACTTGCCAACTCTATAAGTAAGATCATTAGAAGAATATCCTAACAAACCCTAAACCTTAATAGTATCGACTCACTTGAGTTTGTCATACGTGCTTTATCTTAAAGTGTCGATTAAAAAACTAATTGGTGTCGACACGGAAATTCTGTTTGAGAACACTGAGTGTTAATCTATTTAGCACTAAGTGCCAACTCAAATGGCAAAAAATGTCGACTCATAAACATATAGTGTCGACTTAACTTTTTTTAAAAATATTAAAATTTAATATCTTTTTAAATTTTAATTAAAAAATATAATTTAATAACATCATCAAAATTCATGTAAAATGTCCTTAGACTAACATATATTTTTTGGGTATTTGGTACAATAAAAATTAAAAGTTAACAAAAAGTATTGTTTTGATTAATAAAGAATAAATTAATTTTGACAAAATATATTTTTTATTTATTAAAAGTATTAAATGTTTTCCAACCTAATGAGATATACTATCGCATCACTACCATCATTCTATATTGTCGTCTCCATCGCTATTACTATTTTCTTCACCGCTACCCTTATCTGTCACCATTCATACCAACAGTAACACAACCATTACTGGTTCACACACCAAAACACAAGCAAACGTGTTTCAC